>VUQR01037251.1:0-30459 GCA_015108515.1 Hemichromis elongatus
TCATTACAATCCAAAGATTTTTGATTTTTACATTTTCTGACAATGTCAAAAACTTCCTTTTCATCAACGGCTGTGAGAAACATGGAATAAGGATTTCTGTCTATCAGTGTATCCGGTCAAACTTTTATTTTTCAGACCAGCAGATAGATATAAGCACTATCTATCTTAAATGTAACTAGAGAATGCATTTTCTGAAGAAACTGCAGCGTGGATGCTCATAGCTGAATGATTTTAAGATCAAAGGAAATCCGGTGCTAAGCCCCGCCCAGATCCCGGAGGACATGCGCTGGGATTGTTGTAGCGACCAGCCAATTGAAATACATGCTCCCATTGAAATACATGGTAAAATTTTTGTTGAAAAAAGTGGAATAACTTAAAAAATATAAAAGTTAAAGACGAGAAAAGTAGAAGCAGTCATGTCCAAAAGAAGAGGAATCTAACGGTGGTTGAACGGTCTCTCTACGTCGAACGGTGTCGGAGGAGATAGACGGTGAAAAACGTACGGAAAATGAAATAATAATAAAAAAAGAACAATACCGTGGATGCCCATTAGCTTCCACACTAAATGCTTGTTAGATTAATGGTTCTTTATTACAACAAGTTCGGGACCTTTTTATTTGATTTTACTTTTTTCTGACACTAGAAAAATGTAGGAAAATTTGTATAAGGGTAAAAAAAAATCAGCTTTACTAATAAGGACTGTTGGTGATTGCATCAAACCTTAACTTATTTGAAAAACTCTGTAGACCCATCAGTCTATCAGTGATCTACCAGGTGTGCGTTAATTAGGTGAAAACTTGTCATTTGTGGCTCCAATTATCTAAACAGATTTTAAGCAGCTCAGTTCTCCTGTTCTTCAACTTCGACTCGTTGCTGTGCAGAGAAGCCTGTTTTTTTCTGCAGCTCGAAGCTGCGTTACGATTGGCTGTTGCCAGGCTGCAGGGTTGGCAGTGAGCAAGTGTGTCTGAGGTAAAGAGAACGAATCGGTGCTTCTTTTCTCTGCTCTGCCTCCCTCTGAGAATAATGAGACCACAGAAATGGATACGTGGATGCCAGACAGTACTAACAAATATTGCCTCATTAAAAGGGTCAATTCACCCAACAGCACCAACCCTCCTCCTCCTGCTTTAGGGTTCAGGATCTGTCCTGGTTTTATGTATCCAGGTTGGAAGATATCTGCCTCCACAACAACAGTAGAGACAAAAGGAATTTAGTTTGTGCTGCTTACAAATTTGAAACATGAATGTTGATGACTCCAATAAATTGCATGTCTTTTAAAAAGGACTAATAACTTTAAGAGAGTAAAAACTGATGAGAAAAGGATTAGTGTGCGTCTTTAATAAAATTCTTATGGCAAAAGCTCAGCGTGACCTGATGGTGGCAGTAGCTTTTTTTGTCTTTGACCATCTCTGTAAGATGATTGTGCAGCACCTGGATGGCAGGTCTAAGGCAGAGCACTGTTTTCTTTCATGCTAAAAGGTTTCAAAATAGTGTTTGAGTGTTACATTTATGTGTTTTAATCTTGCTAGAGGTGGTCATCCTCACTCATAGTGAATGAAAGTGATCCTGTTTTATCCTCCGCCGCATGCTGTCAGCCATTTTCTCATCACGTTGCAGCTGCTCGTGTTGGAGGATGTTTGGATCCGAGCCAAAGATTTGGTCTGTCCAACTGGAGGACGGAAAAATATTCAGGAGGAAAACAGAGATTAAGACGCACACACACACACACCTCTTTGTCTGTAGACAGTCTTTGGCTCACACATCACACCCCGAGGCGTTACCATGGTGATGGGATGAAGGCAGGGGGGTTGAAAGCTTTGATGGGAGTCTCTGAAGGGTTCAGTCTGTGAATCCAAATGAAGCTGTGTGTTTGTCAGTGGATGTCTATCTGTGTGAGGACCAATGAAAGTTTTAGACCTTGTGAGGACATGAGGTCTGGTTTTCACTGCTGGACAGTCCTTTAACAGACTCAGGTGTGAAGGGTCAGACCTGGTTTTAGGGTTAAAGCATTAATAGTAGACCTTGACATTGATACACTGGCTGATATTAGACCTATTCTGCTTATTTCTCTCTTGCAAATCTTTTCATTCTTGGACTCTACAAGAGTAGCTTTGCATGAATTAAGGTTCAAAATAATCCTTATTTAGCTCTAATGGGCTTTCTGCAGCCCTTCAATTTATTCTCTGTCTGAAATCAGCTGTTTTAGCTCCTCCTTCTTTAAGGCCAACCTCCATGTCATACAGCTTGGCCGGCCTTCACTAACACAAGGTTTGAACAGCAGGTGGGTGATTCTTACAGAAAAGGTTTCCCTTATTATAACATTAATGTTATGACTAATACTGAACATGTCAGCATGTGTGAGCAGCTTATTTATACCATATATTAACCTTTACAGCCCACTGTGTAGTGTCTTTAATTGGTCAATCAATTTTTTCAAGTAGAGGGGTGATGAGTTGCTCTATTTATTTAGAAGACACACCCGCTTTAATTGAAAAAACACAGGAATACAGATTAAGCCCAGATGTCTCAGTTTTACACTAGGACATGGTTGCAGCTTACATTTATGGATCTGTTGGCAGCATGAACTTTGTCTCAAACCCCCACATGGGGATGTCATTCAGTTTGTGAATATCAGGCGATTCGTGCACACGTTGTTAAGGTTCTGCAAGTGAGCAAGAGGGATTTTACATTTTAGATATTTGCATGCACAGAAAACATTTTGAAAGAAAAATTATTTGACTTGTGAAGATGAACTTATGAATTGTCCATAAATGATCACTAGTTATTCTGGCTTGGGTATATGCATTTGTATAATGGTTTTACATGTGGTCAAATTGCTTTGTATTTTCATGTGGATCGAAGCACACACTTATGAATCCTCAAACAAAAATCACTGCACACATTTGTAATTCTTTGTTCCTTATGGATCTTTCGCTTGTGGCTCATACCAAACACATTTTTACATGTTTAGACAATTTGTTAAAAATGAAACAACAATCAATGTGTCCACACCAGGATGATTATCATAAATAACTTAAATTAAAATTAAATGTATAACAATATTTACTGTAGATGAAAAAAATTCTAATGTATGTATCATCATATTTATCACCTGGCTGTACTAAACAGGTACTTATCTTAGTACCTGTTTGTCTGTAGACAAACTGGTTTGTTTGTTTGAGGTAAACCTCTCCCATAAATGTTAATAATAAAAAACAATAACACCAATACTAATAAAACTGGAATAAAAAAAACTGTGAAACTAAACAAAACTGAACTGAAAATATGATTTAAATCAAAATAATGATGAAAGAAATTAATTTAAAAAATAGAAAAGTATAGCTGTAAATGCAAATTGTGGAGATCAGAAGTAGGTCAAAGAGACCATCCTTATGCATTTTTCTTCTTCTGTCTTTCTGTGTGCAGCTGTCTGGTGCTGAGAAGCCCCCTGCTGGAGAACCAGAGAACAGCAGTTCATCATCAGCTACAGCAGCAGGAACAGAAGCCGCAGACGGTGGTAGCAAGGTAACAACACACCTTAGAATGTTTAAGAAAGTTTAAGAAAAACTCAATTAAATGTCAACAACATAGTACTTACATAGTGAAACTTACAAAAACTTACCCTATATGTATGAAAATTATTGTATAGTTTGTAACTATGGCTGGTGGAAGTGGATAAGATCGTTACTACTGGTTCCTTCCCAGGTGGAGATGGTCTTCTGGTTGCTCTCCATGCTGGCTAACAGAGATAAAGAGGAGATGTCCCGGACTCTACTGGCTCTTTCCAGCTCTCAGGACAGCTGCATCGCCATGAGAAAGTCTGGCTGTGTCCCCCTTCTGGTCCAGATTCTCCATGAAGCCCCAGACGGAGGCAACGGTCCTGGTGAGACAGCAACGGGCGGTACCACAGCAGGCTGCAGCCGTGAGGCCAAGTCCAGAGCAAGCGCTGCCCTCCACAACATCATCTACTCACAGCAGGATGAGGGCCAAGCCCGCCGGGAGATGAGGGTCCTACACATGCTGGAGCAGATCCGGACCTACTGCGACAGTGGTTGGGACTGGATCGAGAGCCACGCCGGGACACCTTCACCAGGGGGAAGCAGAACCACAGGTGAGCCAGGTTTAAAAAGAATATCTGAACGTCAAAACCAGAGCAACCAAAAAAACATAGCGGGGTTCACTAACGGGTGGGTGACATCACAACACTCTACATCCATCTTTTGTACAGTTAAAGATAAACAGACTTACATGTGAGAGGTATATTCTTTGAGATTAGTTGTATCCTGGAGTGGATAACAAAAATCTATAAATTTCTTTACTTAAACCATAAGAAGCAAAACCACCAGTGATCCAAGTTCCATTTAAATCTGATGATTAACAATTCGTTTTTCTTCACAGATATCCCTGAACCTGTGGAACCTCAAATCTGTCAGGCCATGTGCGCCATCATGAAGCTCTCCTTTGAAGAGGAGTTTCGACGAGCCATGAACGAATTAGGTTTGTTTGACAGCAAAAGACCAGTTTGCAGTTTCTTTGGTGCTTTCATTTTTTATGCTTAATTGCACTTATACAGTGAAAGTATCAGTTAATATTTGTAATGCATAGATTTGATATTTGACCTGTTTTTTTTTATGTGTTTTCCAGCTAATTCAATTCAATTTTATTTTATTTATACAGCACCAAATCACAACAACAGTCACCTCAAGGTGCTTTATATTGTAAGGTAGACACTACAATAATACATACAGCGAGAAGCCCAACATCATATGACCCTCTATGAGCAAGCACTTTGGCAAAAGTGGGAAGGGAAAAACTCCCTTTTAACAGGAAGAAACCTCCAGCAGAGCATGTACCTGCAGGAGCGCCATTAGAGTTTAAAAATACTTCAATTTATCTTTCCTACAACAGGGCTTTGATTTGTAGTTTGTGTTTTGCTATTTTCATGTGAGTTTGGGGTTTTTTTTCTTTCAGGCGGTCTGCAGGTGGTGGCAGATCTGATCCACCTGGACCAGGAAATGTACGGCATGCAGAACGACCCCATTAACATGGCTTTGCGTCGCTATGCAGGGATGGCTTTGACCAATCTCACCTTCGGGGATGTCGTCAACAAGGTACAGAAAGGCACTGTGAGGACGTTAACTGACAGCAAAGGCAGTGAAATCACAGAACCCCACTCACACCTGCACTCCTTTAATCTGCCTTTGTTCAGAATGATCACTTTAATCTAAAAGTCCCCACAGAAGTCTGATCAGGACAGATAGTTTTCCTGTCAACACAATAAATAAATAAGTCGTACATTTTTTTATTTATTCTTTTCTCTGATTATTTTTACTTGCTCTACTTTAGGCATGACAGTAGCATCATTTAGAACTGGCTCAACCCTTTTTACTGATCCACTACAGTAATATACTTATTTTACTCCTGCAGGCCACTCTGTGTTCAAAGAAGAGCTGTCTCCAGGCTTTGGTGGCTCAGCTGGCCTCCGACAGCGAGGAGCTCCATCAGGTGGTCTCAAGTATCCTGAGGAACTTGTCCTGGAGGGCTGACATCAGCAGTAAGAAAGTCCTCCGAGACATCGGCTGTGTATCTGCTCTGATGACCTGCGCCCTGCAGGCCACTAAGGTAATGAAAACAAATCACCCCCCAGAGAGGTGGAGCAATCACTGTCGAGTTCTGAGAAGCTTTTATTTTGGAAGATCATAGAGAATGATCTGGAGGAACTGAATGGAACTGGATTTATTACAACATTTAAAGTTTCTCCTCATCACTTTAAGCTTTTTCCTTTTCTTTATTTACCTGTTTTTCTTTGCACATACCTAAGAAAACCTGTTTTTGTGCTTTATGGTTCTGCAGGAGTCTACGTTGAAGAGTCTTTTGAGCGCTCTGTGGAACCTGTCTGCTCACAGTATCGACAACAAAGTAGCAATCTGTTCGGTGGATGGCGCTTTGGGCTTCCTGGTCAGCACACTGACATATCGCTGTCAGACCAACTCACTTGCCATCATAGAAAGCGGTGGAGGAATCCTTCGAAATGTGTCGAGTCTGGTTGCTACACGAGAAGACTATAGGTGTGCTCATAAGACTCAGATGTTTCACCCTCATCTAATGGTCCCAGTTAACAATTAATTCCATCCATGTTCATGTTAAACATGATGAGAGTTTCATGTTAAAACATTAGCCTCTGTATGATGTCACAGAGAAGCTGGCACAGAAGCCCCACCAACATCATATTAATAAATTCTACAAAATTTCCCCAAAAAACTGTGCTCTATTGTATATGACCTATTTCTATTCACTGTGTTTTTTAGATCCCTTTCTCCCATTCCTGTGTTATATTAAAATTAATTTGGAGAAAAAAGTATCAGATTTTATTCAGATATTGTTGAGTTACATTACATTGATGTTGTTTGATATAAAAGAGATGCAATGTGGTGTTCACCAGATATATGACCAGAAACCATACAGTAGTATAAAATAAAACAATCTGAACTAAACATAAAAACCTACAACTACAAAAAGAGATATTTTTCAGTTGTATAAACCAAAGTTATTTAAATGCCTTCTCCATTCTTTCTTTCTTCGCAGGCAAATCCTCAGGGACCACAACTGCCTCCAGACTCTGCTGCAGCACCTGCGCTCCCACAGCCTGACCATAGTAAGCAATGCCTGCGGGACTCTCTGGAACCTTTCAGCAAGAAGTCCAAAAGACCAGGAACTGCTTTGGGACCTTGGGGCAGTTAGCATGCTGCGCAATCTTATCCACTCCAAGCACAAGATGATAGCCATGGGCAGCGCTGCAGCTTTAAGGAACCTCCTAACCAATCGACCACTTAAATATAAGGATGCCGCAGTTGTGTCCCCTGGGTCTTGCATGCCCTCACTCTACATGAGGAAGCAGAAAGCTCTGGAGGCAGAGTTGGATGCCAAACATCTCGCAGAGACCTTTGATACCCTTGAGAAACAGAGCCCCAAGCACCTCACCCTCAACAAGCCACTACGTTATATCGAGAGTTTGGCAAAGGACTACGCATCTGATTCCGGTTGTTTTGATGATGATGAGGCTCCAAACATCTCAAGTAGCCTGGACACCGGGAGTTTCTCCATGCTTTCCATGTTTCTCACCAACTCTAACCTCCTACAAAACCAGCTACGCAAGAGGGACAGTGAGCCTGAGAGAGATGTAGATCCACCTCAAATTGTTGAGAAGAAACATGCTCCTCCTGATGATGTGGTCTCTGCTGCTGCAGAAAAGCTAGCAAAAAAGATCACCAACACAGTTGCCAAGATTGACAGATTAGTGGAGGATATCACCATGCACACATCTTCTGAGGACAGTTTGAGCCTAAGCTCTGAGGACCACCTGGCAGACTGGCCATATGGACTGGATGAACTCAACGAAGCCCGTGCAAAGTCATGTTCCCCCTGCCGTCTCTCTGATACAAGCACCTTAGCCCACAGGGAACGGCTCAGCAGAGCCCATGCCCTCTTACGTCTCAAAACAGCCCATACAAGTGTATCAACAGATAGTCTGAATAGCAGCAGCACCAGTGATGGATACTGTGGAAGCAAAGACCAGATGCGCCCTGCACCAAAAGCTCTAATGATGCAACAGCAACGACCCAATCAGCTTGACCTGAAGGTGGCACATCAAGAGTATATTAATGTAGGACCTGCTGCCCTGATTGAGAGTAACCAGCAAGAAATTCCAGAGAGAGATTCTGCTGAAAACAAAAATGAAAAGGTTCTAGAGCTCAGCAATGCAAACACAGAAAAGAACCAAGATCCACCTGTACAAACACCAGTTAGTGCATCCACTAAAGTGTCATCTGATGTCAGCATGACTTCAATTAAACTGTCTCCTACTTATCAACAGGTCCCACTCATTCAGAGTGTAGCCAAATTTGGTGTGGCAAAGACTGCTATCAATGTCCAAGCTGCCCAAGCAATGAGGAGGCAAGCATGGGTACCTACTGTGATGACAGGAGGGAGTATTGCGAAGTTTTCTCCAATCACTTCAACCAGAAGCCCAACCATCGGAACAATGGAGACGGTCCAGAAATATTCTGTGGAAAATACCCCAATCTGCTTCTCTCGCTGTAGCTCACTGTCCTCCCTCTCCTCGGGTGATGGAGCTCTGGATGGGCAAAGTGAAAATGAACTGGAAAGTGACTCATCATTAGAAATAATTGAAGTGGAAGATGGAGAAATGGTGAAGAGAGTTGAAGAGGATGAAACCTTGGAGGATCTGAGTGACAGTCAACTGCTCATGACTGATTCAAAAACCTTCCATAGCAAAGAGACAAATCCTATTGAGATCCCCTGTCCAGCTAAAAGAGAAAAAGTGTTCCTAAGAGGAGCTTCACCTGCCATACTTGAAGACAGATCACCTTCTAGTTCATCTGAGAATTACATCCATGAGACTCCCCTGGTAATGAGTCGCTGTAGCTCGGTCAGTTCACTGGGTAGCTTTGAGTCTCCTTCCATTGCCAGCTCAATTCAAAGCGATCCATGCAGTGAAATGATTGATGGAACAATAAGCCCTAGTGATCTTCCTGATAGCCCAGGGCAAACCATGCCTCCCAGTCGAAGTAAAACTCCATGTTGTGTTGAGCCCAATGGGCCAGAAACACAGATGACAGGAATAGCAGGGCAATGGGAAAGCAGTCTGCGGAAGTTCATGGAGATTGCAGACTCTAAGGAGAGGTTTAACCTCCCTCCTGATTTGGACACAATGATCTACTTTACTGTGGAAAAACCCACTGAGAACTTCTCTTGTGCTTCCAGTTTAAGTGCTCTACCTCTACACGAGCACTACATACAAAAAGATGTAGAGCTTAAATTAACTCCCCTGCTCCAGCAAAATGACAATCCTGATGAGGATGAGCAAGGACCTGACAATGGAGAGCGATACAGTGAGGGCAACTCAGATGATGACATAGAAATCTTAAAGGAATGCATCAACTCAGCAATGCCATCAAAGTTGAGAAAAGTAAAACCTTGCCTGATGACCACGATCCCTCCTCATATTCTGAATTCCCAGGCCCGAAAACCAATTCATCTTCCAGTTTACATGATGCTCCCAAATGGCAAAACCCAAATGTGTCCTGGGAGAAGAATTGTCATCCCTCAAAAAGACTTAAAATTTGATGATTCATCTTTTACTGATTCAGCAGAAGGAACACCTGTCAACTTCTCGAGCACGACATCTTTGAGTGATGAAACACTGCAATATCCAGTGAGGGAGAGGGGGGCTAAAGACTGCACAGCTAAAGGTATGAACAAACAGAACGATGAGGCAAAGAGGATTGAAGACTTGAGAATATTCTCACATTTCCACAAACCTAACCGGATGAACTACCCACCTGAGATACAAATGAGCAGAACAACCAGACATGTCATTCCCACTCAGAAGGTGCTCATGCAGAGCAAGGAGGTAGCCGATAGAGTGGCAAACCAAAAACATCGTGAACAGTCTCCTAGTCAACAAAGGAGAAGACAAGATCAAGGCCCCATCAGAAAACTGGAACTGCCTGTCATTAAGCAAAACACAGAAAGTAAAATCAATATGGGTTCACAAAAAGGAAATACAATGTACCGACAAACGACACACTCTTCAGAGGACAGCAACAGCTTCTATGACAATGATAATGAAGTCATGAATCGAAAACATATCAGAGAACCATGCAAAAGCAATCTTTCCCGAAGCATGACAAATATTGGCCGGTCAGATAATTCCCAAACAAGGTCCAGAGGGTTTCACAGGATAAAACAGAATCTGATAAAAGATGAATCAGTGGCTTGTTACTCACTCAGCTCCTCTCTCAGTTCGCTGAGTGATGCTGAATACGATGATCATAAATCAAAAGCCCAACAAGTATGGTACAAGAACAGACACAATAAAGCAGTGAACATAGTCCAGCAAACAAAGCCAGTAAATATTCACTGCCAATATGAAGAGCAAAGCTCGCCAAGTTCTGTCAGCATGGATTCAGAGGATGATCTCCTTCAAAAGTGTATAACATCTGCCATGCCCAAACAGAGAAGAAAGTTAGCTGCTAGGAAAAAGAAAGCAGAAAATACTCAAAAACAAAAACACAAGGTTTCTGAAGGGTGGGACATGGATGAGGAAATAGATAGTGATGACATGGCATGGGATAAAGAGTCAGACCTCAATAGTGTTGAATGGAGAGCCATACAAGAAGGTGCTAACTGTGTGGTCACTGGGCTACAGGCTTCAAAGTCTCAAGACCCGTCCTCTGAAGAGACTGAGTCCGTCTTGTCATTCATGTCAACATCCAGCTTTACACCCAAAGAAAGAAAGTTTGCTAAAGACAAAAAGGCAAACAAACCTTTAGACTTTGCACAGCGCAAGCCAGTTCCAAACTTGCCAGTGGTTTTCAGAGGCAGAACAGTGATTTATACACCGAAAAAAGAGACGGCTCCATCACAAAGACCACCTCCCAGAAAAATACCAACCAAAACAGATGCTCCAAAGAATCCAAATCTTGCGCAGCACAGATCAAAGAGCCTTCATCGGCTAGGCCACCCCCAGGATATGGAACTGTCTTTGCCAAAGAGGAGCTCTACCCCACCTCCAAGAATACCAAAAAGTTCATCTTCTGGATCATCGCAGAGCTCAACACCATCCAAACAGTCACAGAAGAAGATAACTTCTCCAGTTCAGACTAATAAATCCATCCAGAAAAAGAATGCTACACCAGCTAGTAGCCCACCAGCTACTAGTCCTCCTGAAAGAAAAGGACGCTCTCCTGTTGTGAATCAAAATGAGAAATCTCCACCACCTAAAACTCAGAAGTCTCCTGTCCGAATTCCTTTCATGCAAAACTCTGTCAGGCAATCCAGACCACTGTCCCCACTGGTAACAAGCCAAACAACTGGTAGACAAACAAACCAGATTAATGGGAAAAGGGTGGTACCAGCCAATCGGTTTGATCTTGTTAGGATGACTTCTGTCCATTCAAGTGGCAGTGAGTCTGATCGCAATGGATTCTTGAGACAGCTAACTTTCATTAAGGAATCAAAGACCATGTTGAGACGTGACAGCTCTGCTCGTAACACACCAGGATCTCAGAATGGATCACCACGCAGAGCAGTTCCTGGAGCTTCAGCTGTCTTCTTGTGCTCATCCCGCTGTCAAGAACTTAAGGCCGCTGTGCAACCCCCAAGAAGGGTGCAAGTAAAAGATCCAGATCACAAACAACAAATCCAGAGGCCAAACTCTAGCCTCCAGATGCAGGCAACAACTCTATCAAGAGCAACATCCAGTGAAAGGGACCTATCTTCAAGACGCCCAGCCAGGAGAACAAGCTCTGAAAGCCCCTGCAGGGTGGCTCAGCGAAATGGACCTGGAAGAGTTTCTGGACTCCGGCAGCAGCAAGACAAGGACACCTTTAAACGTCATGCCTCATCACCAAGCATAAACATACTAAGCCGAGTGACCAGTCGTTCTTCCCTCCGCTCCTCCTCATCTGATTCAAGTGGAAGAGCAAAGAGCGAGGATGATACCAAGAAGAAAGGGCAGAGGTCGACATCTCGACTAAAAGATGGAGTTACCTGGAGGAGAATCAGGGATGAAGATGTACCTCAAATCTTGAAGAGTACTCTGCCAGCAAATGCATTACCTCTGGTGCCTTCTCCTGATGGAGAAAAGCCAAAGCCACCAGCTCTTCCAGGAAAACTGCCAACCATTCTACTTGCATCACGCAAGACAAGTGATGCAACCGTCCAGACAGAAGATTTATCAAATAACAAGACCAACTCAAGTACCTCACCTACAGTCGAAACAGCTCCAGTGATCTCTGAGGAAGTAGCAAGACTGGCCCTTCTAAGAAAGATTAGTGCCAACTCTGGGAGTAACCTCCAGGAAGGAGATTCAGAAGGCTCTCTGAGGAGCACCGTCTCCACTGGAACAGCAGATAGCCACATCGGCGGAGTTGTGACTTTCCGACAGGGATCCCCAAGCAAGGCTGCACGAGTCACTCCATTTAATTACATCCCCAGCCCCATGACATGCTGCCTTCAAGACAGCCAGAACCAAGTAGGGACAATAATTGAGAAGTCAGGGGAGAAAAAGTGAGTCATAGGGTATTTGGTGAATTATTGGTTGACACAGATGACTCAGCACTGAGACGGACAGATGAGGAGTGTGCTGGTCCCTATACCTCGGGTATTGGCCCTTATTTAAACCATTCACTGGAATCAAATTTTTCTCTGAGCAATTCATTATGGCTTCCTTCTACCATTCATACAAAGTTGGATGTATGCATTGAGACAAGTCTGACCTGGATAAACCACCAATAATTGTCAGTTATTGCACTTCTAAGGAAAATCTCACATGAAGAGAACGTGCATTTTTGTACTCCTTTTTTTGTATTTGTAGAATAGTCATTGCCTAGTAGAAATTAGAAATTTCAGCACGTATTTCATCAGTCTCTTGGACACAATCGATTAAAAAGACCAATATTATGCAAACTTTTGAATGATCACTTGGTTGGACTTCTACATAAAAAGGTTCAAACTGTGGCAGACTGTTGACAGACTCTTACTACTGACATAAATACACTAACATGTAAAGTATTTTTTACATAAATGCATCATCACTTAGAGCTCTCCTTCTGTGCTCAGCTGAATATAATGTTACCCTTTCCTGTTACATACAGAGCCCAGTAGGTTTTCCACATTTCCGAGAAAAACAATTGCTCAAATGCACTTTTTTCCCCAAATCGCTGTCCTCTATCAATATTACACTTGTACTTCTGTGAATTTTCCTATTTTATTAACTTCCTGATGTGTGTATACATTTTGTGGATGGTTTTTGACAACTCAGCGCATTGTTGTGTTTTCAAAGGCATCCTTTGTAGTGCGTTAAATGATAAAAATGTAACTAGTACAAAACTGAAAAATCTGGATACCAAAATGAAAGTGAAGATGAATATGTTGAGGGTTTGGGCGTGATCGCTTGATGTTACATTATGAATATACAAGGTGTAATCAAAAAGTTCTTATCACAAGGGTCCAAAAAGAAATACGAATCCTTACCTGATTTACAATTGGTCAATTTCACATTCATGTTTATCATAATGTGTGTCTCTGAAACATTTTCAGCGCAGCTGCTATTTTTACATCTCCATAGAAGTCCTGCTTTTTGATGAACAACAGTTCAAGACATTTCCACAGAATGTTTTCCTTCAGGCACCTCAGTCTCACCAAGGGGGATGTATTCACAGTCCACAACTTTATGAATGTAGAAAAAAGTGACCAGCAATTCAGTCACATTCCTCATGTGTGAAACTGTGAACTATCCTTGTGAAAATTGCTCAGTTGCAGCCACAGTTCCAGTCAGCAGGGATAAAGTTGATGTTTGCTCTTTGCACAAATTTGATTTGTGGTGAGAGCTTTAAGTGTACACTGCAAGAGGTCAGAATAGGACTTCCAGATAATAATTTAAATGCAGCCACATTAGAAGCTATCTGGACATGCACGAGAAGATGAGCATGGACAGAAAATCAGAAATTTAAATAAGGATGATTTTCTTGGCCCTAATTTCAGAACTTTCTGTTCACACCTTAAACATCCACCAAACATATTTTTGCCTAGTCTTGCACAACAGCTAAACCATACATTTTCAGGTTTTGTTGACATTATCACGAAGGTGATAATTATGTTTATTTCAAGTGAAATGTTGGTTAATTTTCCTGATATTTTGTCCATTCACTTAGAGGGGCAAAATATAAGAACTATCCATTATGACCTTGACAGTAAACAATACCATTTAAACCTTTCTGACAATCTATTAGCATCATAAAAGCCGACATCATGCTGCAGCTGTCGAGTAAGATTGCACATGTGTTTGGTGAATGTGTGAAGGTATATTGCTATACAAAACTTTTGCTGTACAGCAATGAAATATAACATTTTAAATTGAGCATTTCCATAAAACAGTTCTACTCCATCATTTGAAAATTGCAATGATCCAAACAAGCAGAAATATTACAGTATATTCCACAGAAAGCATTATAGCATCAGCAGATTCTGAACGGTTTCACTCTTTCCAGTACTCTTAATGTGTCTTAATCAGTATTGTAAATAACATGCAGATATACTAAAGCTCCATGGTGGGTAGAAGAGCCTTGGTGTTGCTCCCTGACAGCATGCTAATATATTCACTGACTGTATACACACACCTGTTAACATTGTGGACACTGAATAATATTCAGTGGTAATATACTCTCCAAAGCCCGACAACAGCATTACCTGCCATCTGTATTGTTGTGCTGCAAAAACCTATAAAGATATAAGCTGTCAGCATAGATGAGCAACGCGACTCCATGCCTCTGACGTTGTGTTTGCTACTAGATTCAGGTACTGTTTGCTATTTCACTGATAGTCGGGCTTTGAATGGACAAACGTGCGTTCTCACAGAAGTCATCTTCTGGAAGTCTTTATAACGTGTTAATATCTGCTTAACTGTATTGCTGTAAAAGTAGTGATAGGTGGAAAGTACAAAGACGATGAATATTCTCTGTAATTGTACCATCACTCTTTCATGTGTGCCCACTGAGCTGAATGGGATGAAAGTAAGTCTACATTAAGGGGGCGGTGATTAAAAAAAAGTCCTTACTGTATTCTCAAAGCATGTTTCAATAAAACCCAAGAAGCTTCCGAATGCAATCCTTTTAAGTTCCAACACCCGTTTAAAGTTTTAAAAGTAATTCACAATAGAAACCTATCTCTTTATTGTCAAACACCATTGGATTTTGTGCAAAGCAGTGAAAAAAGTAACTGAAAACATCTGCAGCGCATATCATACAGTAGTGTGGTTCAACAAAGCTGAGAAAGTCACACAGACGCGTGTTTTAATCTTTTAAACTCCTAGGGGAGCAGTTAGGAGGTGCAGCTGTTTGTTGGTTAATCACTTAGCCAACCAGAAAAAATGAAATAACCAATGAAATCATTAGCTTAACATGTTCCCCATGAAAAAGCATAAGAAGAAAAGTCACAATACCAGCTTCAAAGATGTGAAAAATCACCTATTCTGTCATGATCCTTGGTCAGATAATACATTTCTTCTTCAATGGATATTGTTCATTCTTTTATGATCTTAACCTAACCAATTAATTGAGTAAATAAGTAGAATATTAATCAACAATAAATCAGTAAAAACAAATCTGATCTGAGCTTTCCTAATCAGAAACATATTCAAACATAATTATTAAAATCTTTCTGAACATCCAGGGAAAACCTTTTGAGCTCGTAACTGTAGACCTGAGAGGAAACTGTAGCTGAGTGTTTGAAACTCAAAAGACAGATTTAGGGTGGAGAATCACATTAGCAGCCCCATCCAGACTGAATGAGTTGTGAACAAGATGAGCAGGGAGACAAAAAACCATCTCTGCTGGTGCCTTGTTTATGCGTGACTGGAGAAAAGTTTAATGCGGGTCTGAACCTAAATGTTAACTTGGTTGAAACATCATGAGCATGAACAAGGCTCCAGAGGTATCAAGGTAACGTGCAAAACAGACGTATGTCATTTTAAATGTCTTCATTCAATAAAAAGTGATGTGTTTCCTTAAACCGCTGTGTCGACTTCCTTTCCAGTCAGGGGTGTCCACACCGCCCAGCCAGCAGGACAACATCAATACCCCATCAGTCTTTTATGGCTCAGGGGTAAAAACTCCAATGCCAGCTATTCAGCTGTTGATGATTTAGTGCTTATACTTTGATTAAAAAATTTTAATCTCTCAACTAAATCACATAACCATGAGTCCCATCAGGTCTAACATTTTTTAGTTCTAACAAATGAGAAGAGAACTGAGGCAGATTAATAAATCATTAGAATGTTTTCAGTTTTATTATCTAACTTATGTCCTTTTGCCTGAGGTGTTGAGTAGGTTTTGTTTAATGTCTGTATTTTTGAGACACTCTTTAAACTTTAAATATGATATATATATGTATATATATATATATATATTTCACTGGTTACTGTGCCATTATAGGCAGTAGATTTCTTATATGGATTTCACTGTATTTGAACCAAACATTAAAACGTTCTGGTAAAGTGCTGCCCTCTAGTGTTGGCAGTTTTATTGAATACAAAATGTAACTGAGTAAATCAGTGAATCAAACAACATCTTCTCTTATAAAAATGACTTTCAAAATCAAATCTCAAACACTTAAATACATCATCTCTAAATACAATGCCTATAATTATTGTATTTTTTTTGGGGGGGGGGGTGTTATGGCCTTCTTCATTTTGAATTTATGCCTTAATGATCTACAGGAACCCTTAAAAGCAACAAACTGGCAAACCCTCCTTAAGATACCAAATAACCAAACAGCTCTGATCTGATTATTTTTATCTTTAGAATATGTAATCCAGTACTTTTCCTTTATCCATTACATCAACATTTATTTCAGTTTCAGCTAACATACACGTGGAAAAAAGGTGAAATATTAAACTGCTACATTACAGACATAATTATACTAAGTATAATTAATAATGACATCAAACTCTTTCTGTTGCTTCACATTAAAAGCTTTGCTCAGCATCAGATTTATTGTGAAGTAGCCAGGATCTCTAACAATCCATTGGTATACAAAATCATGGACTTCTGCTCTAGAGGCCTGACGCAGTGGCACCAGCGCAGGTTTGTGCCGAGTCCATGAGTTTGAGAAGACTTCAGTAAAAGCGAGCCAGACCATGAATGACAAGGAGAGTCTGTCCAATAGGAAAAGCCAAATCAGAGTTGTTGACTTTTGATTTTTGCCACCTCTCCGTCCGCCTGCTCTCCTGCTGCTTTCAGCTCTTCCCTCTGCTCTACAAGTCGGTCCTGAGCCTCCTGCAGCTCCTTGTTCAGCTCCAGATAACGACGACACTGCTGGAACCGTAGCTCCACCTCGCTGTCTGCAGGACGGGGCACGTCTGAGGAGGAAGGAGAGTAAGCCATAAGATTATGACCAGTTTACTGATATATTGGCTATAAAGCAGCATCATTGGATATAGTTTGAAGCAAGAAATCTACAGTCTCCCTGAGAGGTCAAATGCACTTCACCTTAAAAGAAAAAAAACAACAACAAATAGAACACTGCAAAAGCACACAAAACAACAGAAGTTTAACAACAGAAGTTGTGTTTTGTGATTTCTGTCTTTTTTATACGTCCATTTGTGTTTTATTCACGTCGTTATTTATATATTCACTAGTGTTTTGTTTTTTACGACTAATGTTGTTTTTACTTCTTGAAGCTCTTTTTGGAATGAAGCAATTTTTGTCATATTCTACTTAGAGAACAAAATGACTTGCTGTGAATCAAACATTAAAAAGGGTGGTCTGTCCCTATGCTGCTAATGGTCGTCAAACCACCTTTTTTGGGGGGGGGATTTTTGCATTATTAGATATTGAAGAGAAAGGACGAAAACATGAAGCAAAGGGTTGTTAGTCAGACTCAAACCCGGGCCACTGTATGTTGCCGCCTGCTTGCCAACCGAGCCAAAGTGGCACCCAGTCAAACCACATTTTTAATGGATATATACTAAGTGTCAAAACTGGTCTTTAAGTGTACAGGGGTGATCGTTAAATGTCGTCTTCATGGGGGACAGAGTTTAACGCTACCAGAATCTGTTGCCAAAATGTTACCTTGAGATTGTTACCTTGCAGAAAATGGGAGTTTCTGGTAATTTTGTTTTACTTTGAGATTATAGTTTTAATCAATAAAATCCATTAAAACACAAAAGGAAAATCACATATTTGACAGTAGATCACAACCTCACACCAGCACAGTTCAAATAAACTGAACTATTCCAAAAATAATATAAAATGGTTTAATTAGTGTTTTTTTTTTCCTGACCAAGAAGCTACTTACATTGACTTGTGAAATTACATTTTCTGCCTCTCATATTCATTATCAGTCGTGATAAAAGTGACTGTGATTTCTGACATGCTGCTTTCATGAAAGATACCACTCACTCCTTCCAGTCCTCCCAGTCTTACAAGGTGCCTCTTACTATCATCCCCACCCTATACACGTCTTTGTGGACTCACCTTGTCCAGTCTTCTCTAGGATGCTGAAGATCGGGTCATCAGGAGCAGCTCTGTCGAGGTCTTCCAGGATCTGATCAACGGTCGGGGGCTCTGGACGGCTGGGCAGCACCATCCGCTTCTTGCTTTTAGAGCCAATATTCATTCTCCTAAAGTTAGAACTCCAGCTCCTTCAAATGCAACACAAACCTGACCCAGGTTAACAGAGTTTATTTAAAGAGAAACAAATATGCTTCTCGCGCTCAATGGCAATTTTATCACCGTATCACTGTTACTGTTTGCCTTTAAGCTCCATTTAGAATACATTTATTTTGTACGTATTTAGGTCTTGAACATAACAATCACATGAAATCTCGATTTCTAAAAAGATTCTACAAAGATGGAGGATCTCTCGCAAAATAGATTTAAATATATTTTCAAACTGCCGAGTTATTTTTCGTCCATTCGGCTTAATAACTTTTTAAATCATAAGAGTGCACTTTATAAACTTCATGCACTCTTTCCTCTTAATATAGCCGAACATAGCAATGCTAGCGGCTAGCCTAATCACTGTGAAAATGACTTGCAGCAATTGTAGAAATAGTAAAAATCTGTAATAACTGATGAAATATTTTGAAGCCGAATTTTGGAAAACGTTATTTAAATTGCTGAGAAGTATTTTTAACTAAGACACATGCAATTATTTTAGCTAAATAGGGGTTCTATATTATTTCTGAATCTATGAAATAAGACTTCGGCTGCATTAGGCGTAGCTGATGCAGAGCAATTACCAGTTTGTCCTGGCTGTTGAAACCTTGCAGTGGATCTCGGCAACCGTTCCGTGTCTTCACTGTTCCGTAAACCGGACTAAAGGCGAGGAAAACATAAGATACAGTCAAGATAATACGGCTAACATAAGCAAACAAACTTAAACCTACAGCACGTCAGCACGCCGCCTGCCACGTCAGCACGTTTGACGCGTCCCATGAAACGTCAGAGACCAAAAACGTCTCTTAATTAGTGTGGATGCTCATTAAGCAACCACCGTTAGATTCCTCTTCTTTTGGTCATGACTGGTTCTACTTTTCTCCTCTTTAACTTTTATATTTTTTAAGTTATTCCACTTTTTCCAACAAAAATTTTATCATGTATTTCAATGGGAGGGTCACTCGGGGCTTGGATTGACTGGTCGCTACAACAGCCACCCAATCCCAGCGCACGTTCTCCAGGATGTAGGCGGGGCTTAGCAGCGGAATTCCTTTGATCTTAAAATCATTCAGCTATGAGCATCCACACTGCAGTTTCTTCAGAAAATGCATTCTCTAGTTTTATCTTAATTTTCATACCAGACTCACGTATGTAAATTTCCTTCTATGTCACAATTATTTTCCAGCAAGTCATAAAAGCCATTGAAATTGTCTTTTTAAGAAAGTGTACACGAAATACACAATTCAAATAATAGAGTTATTTGGAGAAAAAAGTGAACTGAAGAGAAGATCAGATAAAGAATCGGAGCTTGCTTTATGAAATTGCTTGAGTTAAGATGTAGCCTATCCCATTTGGCTTTGCTCATAGTTTTCTTTTTTTTTTTCAATATGGGACATTGCACAATATCTGTTAGTATACCTTTGTAGTAAAATATATACATTTTTCATGTAGTATTTTTATTATATGGATTCTGGTATATTTTAATACCAGAATTCATATATAAATCATCCAAATATAAATGACCCGTCATTAGCATCTATCTGCCAAAAACCAGTGATATCTGTGAGGTGAGCAACCAGGTGAGATGTCTGCACAGATTCCAGAAGAAAGGATTGTGTACCCAATTACAGCCCAGTGTGACACTGCTGTACCAACACTTCAGAGAAGGCTGTGAGATGACTCATCCTCCACACTTCACCATGAAAAAAGCGTTATTTTCCTGACTTGATATAAATTCATTTATTTATTTGTTTTGTTGGGGAGATTTAAATCTCGAAATCTTGAATCTAATTTACAAAAAAAAAAAAACATAATATATATCAACATATGTAATACAATATAAGCAGTATAGCTAATGAAAAATGAATGCAAAGCACCCTGATTTTTTCAGAAATACCCAGTGATAAAAATGCCACAGAAGCATCTTCACACTTCAGATGACCACAAAGCTCATAAGTAAATATATAATAAATAAATAAGCAACATATGCATTGCCTCCTGATATGCAACCTCCTAAATGAGAAATGTAACCATGCTGGGATGGACATATTTTAGCTGCACCGAGAAGGAATTCTCATGTTGTTCACCTTCACATATGTGCTATAATTCTGAAAACCAAACCAGCAGCTGTTGAGCACATTTACTGAAAAATGACAGAAACGGTTTGAATTGTTGCACATTCATTTTCTTTTAATTGAAGACGAATCAATAAATCTGCTAGTTTGCAAATAGCCTTTTATGGTTTTTATGTTTTCCTGCATGCTTGGTAGGTGCAGGCGAGGAGAGTTGTGTTAAGTAAACTATAATTTAATGTCATCACTAGCAGGGATGGGTAAGATTTTCAGATATTTGAAAAGGAAGGTAAACCAGAATATTTTTTCATCTTAAAATATATAATTTCCCTTTGCTTTTCCAGGATGTATCAGAAGGTGGCATTAATGCACATAGAATTTATTCCTCCCGCTGCCTCAGCAGAGCAGCAAAGATTATCAAGGACAGCTCCCACCCTGGTTTCAACATGTTCAGCCTGCTTCCCTCAGGGAAGTGCTACAGGTGCATCAGCACAAAACCCCACAGACTCAAAAACAGTTTCTTCCCCAAAGCCATAACCACCCTGAACTCACACATGCACCGATATATAGCGCTGCAGAACTGTGCCCCCCCCCCCCCCCAGCATGTTTGTACTGAGTAGGAGATGCTCTGTATCTCATTGTACAACTGTATAGTGACAATAAAGGCATTCTATTCTATTCTATTCTATTTAAACTGTGGACAATATTTTAAAAGTGAAAACAGAAGGTGCTATAAACTAAAGCATGTGTGACACAATGAGATTAGATTTTACTGTACAAACAGAAGAAAGCCAAGTATAGAGCCAACTGCAGCTGTTACAAAGTCCAGTGTGCAACTACTTACATAACAAATGATTAAAAAAAAAAAAGGGCCAGTGCAAAATCCATCAGGTAAGCATGCCACAGTCTAACACAACAATGTGCAACCATGTGACACATTAGAGAAGCAGTTTAGCTGAATAGTGAAAATTTAGTTATTCTACACAGTTCTCATGTAAAGTGGATCTCATTTCCAGCTTCTTGTTTTATATTTATTTTTATTATTGGACTCCGAGCTTAGCACAAAGCATTCATCTATCTTATACTGGGCCTTGGCGTGCCCCTTCAGTTCATCCTCTCTCTGAAACAATCCCTTATAGCTCTGCCGTTTAAAGACCCCTTCCATTTAAGCCCTCTTCTTCTTCTCTTACTACAAAAAGTTTGAACAGCAAGTAGAGCTTTTGTGTCCTACAAAAGATGTGACCATATTAGGTATATCAGCCTACCACTAAAGTATTATTATTATTATTAAAATATTCTGATTCTAATTTTATGACATCATACAGATCCAAAAGTAAAAAAATCAGTCTGAAACTGTGTGTTAGATTTTTGATTCACAGACATTACTTGTTTAAAATGGGACTAAGTGTTTGAAACTAAGCATCCACCACAGGGGGAGTGGAGGTATATGAGAGGAAATAGGAACAGGTCTACTACTCTAGTATCCCTGTTCACCGTGATTATACAGTAATATGCAGGGACACATGACGTATTTCTTTGCACCCAAAGAATGTGGCTGAGTTTTTGTTCACTTGATTGCTAGAATATTGTCCATTTTTGTTCAGTTATACTCATGACACACTCTAATAACACATAACCCTTGCAACACAAAAATTAGTCATTTTTTCTATGAGAAAAAGAAATAAGCTATCCATCTAAAGTCAAACTAGTCAGAGCTCAGAGTGAGTCACGAAGAGAAATAATTGGAATCCTTGGGTGCGCTGCAAGCTATGTGATAAACAGTAGGTCCTGCAATTAAGACAAAACAGAAATCATTTCTGCTGAAGCCAGTTCATTCAAGTATTTGGAGAAAATTTAAGTGCAGATGATGGGAAAAGTCTTTAGCTGCCTGGGTCTGAAAAAAAAAAAACATCTGCAAAGACTTTGATAAGACAGACTGAGCTGAAGAGTCCAACCAGCGAATAGTCTCATAGTTATGCTGCAAATGTAGAACTCCCACAAACTTAGGTCAGACCAGCCTATAACAAAATGAACACTTAATTTTAATTAATAAAGAATCCTTAAATATAAGGTGAACTTTTAACTTATTCATGTGAAGTGTAAATGTGAGCTTGATTTACTTTAGCAGACATTTAGCTCCTGGACCTTCTAGCTGAATTGGGACAATAGAAACACACGCAAAATCCAGGGCAACAATACAGCTTCTGTGAGTTATTTATAATCCAGATTCAGGAGGTTTGCATAGAAAAAATGTAATAATTTAAAAAAAAAAAAAAAAAGAACAAGAAAAGCATTGTTCACAGAAATCTTGAATATAAACAAAGAAGTGAAAAAGACATTTTCTGATTTTAACTTTTCATAATGTCCTGCTGCACAACCATTACATGAAAAAAAAAAAAAAAAAAAAAAGGAAATCAGTCTCTTTGACAGAGGTAACAATCCTGTTGAAATCTGTCAGGATGATGAGGAAAAACCCTCTTTCCCTTCTTTTCTTCCTCACCAAGGCTCATCTTCTTCCTCGGCCGCTATCTAAAGAACTGAGCAAAAACACAGATTCATTTATTATTTTACTGGTTTGTGATTTCCTGTTCCTTTTTTAAATTTGTGAAGTAAAGTATTACATTAATTAGAAGCATAGACATAGAATGTATTCATTATGCTGTTACTTGGTTATTTAAAGTGTTTGAGTGTTTGTTTGCTTCCTTTTCATGTTCATCTTCTTTACTAGTTAAAAAAAAAAAACTGATTGAAAGAGTGAACTTACTGAATTAGAAGTTCAATTACAGGACGTATTTAATCCCCCACCTCCCCTCAAGCTAACTTTTTACTCTCCAGCTCAGTTGTAGAAACTGTTAGAACAGTAAACAAATATCTGGACATGAAGTTTGACTTTCAGAAAACATTTTTAAAAAATAAAATTCTTTATCATGAGAAAAAAAACCCTCTGTATTATTTTCATTTGTTATTGTGAGTAACTTACCATCAGTCTATACTGAGTTCATCCTGATGAGCAGACATATAACAGATACAACCAAAGGTTAAAAACAAAAAACGTTTAAATGGGTTAAATATCTGGTCAGAATTATGTCAACAGCTTGTTGATGGCTACCAAAAGTGTCTGGTCCAGGTGCAGCTTGATAAGGGACATTGAACCAAACATTAGTCAGGGTATATGTGTGTGTGGACTAGAGAAAATCCAAAATCAGTTCAGACTGCATCCACTTCTTGCTTTTGAAAAAAAAAAAAAATGCAAGGTGTAAAATTATTTCAACATGGGAAAAGGAACAATTCAAAGAAATTATGAAAAGCCCCAAATCCCATGACATTTAAGCCCATGATGAGTGTGTGTAAAGTTTCTACTACCAGGGTATGTTGCTATACACCCAATCCACATTTTCTGCTTTGGTGTATGTAGTGTGGAAGGGGAGCTGTTCCAAGTGGTAAGACTGTGTAATTCTGGACTTTACTCACTTTCAGATAAAAAAAAAAATACAGTAATATAGACTTTCCAAACATATTACTGGGCCTTTAGTTCACCCTCTGGTCCTGATCTTTACTCTGACTTAATGTTGGAAACTAATAAGCAGATCCTTCTTCTGGACTACTAAGAGCGGCAGGTAAAGTTGAGGAGGGGATATTAGAAGGTCTGTTCAGGGTTTTAGACAAGGATAAAGTATCCTGTCTGTTTTACCTTCAAACCATTAAAAGCACTGCTGGTCTACATGCTTCACACCACATTCACTGTCTGTACAACACTGTGCTACTTCCTTAACACTAAACCAGCTGACTTACCAAACTGGTTAACCCAGGAAAGGCTGGAACAGGTAGCAAAAGATCAGAGTTTATTCCTCATCTCAGATATAAACACATAAACACTTCATGATGATGAAGCACAGGTGAGTCCACTTTAGCCCAACACAAACAACAAAATCAGAACTGGAGTTCACTTAACAGCCATGGGTGTCATTAATAGTGGTAGATTTCTGTAAGTTATGTCGACAACTTTTATAGATTATGAAATAAAACAAATCAGATGACTTTAAACTCCAAGTACTGATCCACTACATAAACAGTGTTAGTGGGATTCTATATTGAAGGGACTGCTAATCGGTTTTCCCAGTTAGGTTATTGACAGTCATAGAGAGATGCTACAAGGCTTACTAAGTGAGAACACATCACTCAGCAGCTTGGAGAGAGGAAATAAACCAGCAGACTGCAAATTTCCAAGTTGCAGTAAGCTGCTTTCACTGATAAAGTTTAATTTGGACAGACTGAGTAGAAGGTGAAAACGTGTATTTTACATACTCTTCTTTCTTCGTTCATCTCTGATGGACCAACTTTGGCTGTGGATGTTTCTCCTGATGCACTTGGTAAACTTTTAGCTTCAGACTGAGCAACAGGTGGCGATGGTGTGATCACAGCTTTATTCTTCACCAGAGTGGTCAGGACTAAGGAGGGAAAAGAACGAGAGAGAAAGTACATGCATATTGAAATCTTCTGTAAAAGGCTCTAGCAGTGGCCTCAGGCCAGTTGTACCTTCTCTGGTGAGGTTCTCGGCAGCACTCATGGCCTTCCCACTGAGGTCGCTGACCATGTTGTCCACTGTTGCCTCATGGCGAAGGAAGACAGGCCGAACCACTTTGTTGTAGATAATCTGTGAGCCATTCCAGGAAATTGGGGCCATACACCACAGTAGGAAGAGACACTGGAACCACATAAGAAGGAGATTGCTGGAATCAGTAGTTGATATAAACTCAGTATTGTTTCTATATTTAGGGCTCAAAGAAGCATTTTGTTCTTCCGGGTATGCTCCATAAAGGAATCCAGCATGTATCATTGGCTCCTAAATGTTTTCTCACCTTAAAAGCGTAGTAAAATGGGAACCAGTAGAGGAAAATATCAGAGAAGAACTCGCCCAGACTGAAGACACCATACACCACCCAGTAAGTCAACCATTTTGTGTCATCTTCTTTGCATGGACTTTCGATGGCTTTGATTCTGCAAAAAGTTGAAATATTGTAAAAGAGCTGTTATATACTGAGAAATATGTTAAAGCTTCAAATATGATGAAGACATCTGTGCCTCTGCATCAGTAACTCTACTTTGATTTGTCACTGAACCTTTAGCAAGTGTCAAGTATTACAGATTTAAATGTCATGAACTTTAACAATAAAATCAGTGAAAGTTTCGATGATGTCACCTCCAAATTATCCAGACAAAGTCATCTTTATCAATTGTGCTTCTTCAAGGGCAAAACCAGAATGCACTCAGTCACATATGACAACATCCTTGAGCTTAATGACTGAAAAGTTATAATAAAATGATTGGAAAAATGTCTAAAAATACTTTTGAAATGTCTCAAAATGTAGTAAAATGTGTGTAAAATGAGTGTATTGTAGACACAGTTGTTTTACTGCCCTATAAGACTGCCACATGGGTCCATTCAGTATGAAAATGAAATGACTTCCTACCACGACGAGGAAAAAAAGAAAAATAAAAACTTACGAATAATAAGCTGGATAAACAAAACCAATCAGGTTGCAGAGGAGGGAGGCACCATATCCGTACACCAGGTAGAGTCCGGTCAGCGAGACGGCACCTGGATAAGGACACAGATGTTTTGTTTTCTATGTGCTGCTGCTATTTTTTATATATATAAGTCTGGAATACAAACGTTGATGAATGTGGCTTTCAAATATTTAAAGCAATTATACTCGGCTTTCTTTTACTTTGTAACATCTCCTGTAAATCACAACGCATAAGTGGAGTGTATGAGTCAAGCCTCGACTTCCACAAAGTTTTAAATGTAATTATTTAAATCTAATTCATTAAACTGCATTGCAAATAACAGACTTGACCAGCTTGGAACCAAAATCACGCAGAAGAAAGGGTTTCATGCGAAAGACTTCTTACTAAGCTGCAATCTAGACATGGTATAAGAACAGGGATATTCTTAAATGGCCATAGCATTAAAAGATATAATTTTCCTTTTGTATCCAATTAACAAGTGTTTGGACTATGGGAGGAAGCTGGAGTGTCCAGAGAGAACTCATGTAAACACAGGGAAAATGAATCCTCCACACAGAAAGGCACCAGACTGGATTCAAACTCAGGACTTCTTCTTGCTAAGAGGCAGCAATGCTAACTGTGGTTCTACCTAAATATTCATTTCCATATATTTCATAGCCTTCCATAACTTACAACGAAGAAAGGTAATGTCGATCATGAACAGGAAGTAAAATCTGTGTCATTAACCATGTGAGCTCCCAATTGTTTGAAGACAGAAACAACAAGTACAGTCTTTAGTCTCTGCACAGTCTGCCCATGGCTCACAGACCAACAGTGTTTGAGCCAAATATATTAAAAAAAAAAATCTGAATAACAAACAAAAGTTCACTGATTGTCTGGCAGACAGACAGACAGGAAGTACTGTAAAAAAGTGTCCTACCTCTGATCAGCTTATGTTGCTGTTCACACATGGAGGCGGCGCTGCTCTGCTGCCTGTCTCTGTGGATAATCAGCTTTAACGTCAAGGCTCAGAGCGGGAGACAGCGAGCACCAGGCACCACGCTGACATCATGTCCTGCTTAATGTGCTACAAATCCACCGCACCAGCATCAATGTGCTCTCAATACACTGCTGTTCCCTGCTCACTGGATCACTGTGTTAACACGGACCTGAAAGTCCTTTTTAAACTACCGACAAAATACACTGTTTGATATCTACTGTATATGTTTTTCATTTATTTTTAGAAAAAAATTAAACTTTCTTGTAAAAATGTCTACAATATTTAAAAATCAATATGATGTGCAACAGCTTCAGAAATCCAGCAGTAAAGGCAGAAGTAGAGTGACGTGGTGGTTCTCTTCCCATTTTCTGTTAACACTAAACACACTGCTAGGTTGTTTGAATAACCTTTACTGAACTGACAGTAGACAAATCAAGCATGGAAACACAGAGGTTTTGCATTTAAGATTTTCTGGCAAAAACTTGTTTTTATTTTGACCCTAACAATGAACTCCTGAACCTACAGAGGTTTTCTTTGTCAATGCTGAATGGAAATATATCAATCACCAGGGGTTTGGGGGGGGGGGAGAGAGACATTTTTAGTTGGCTAATTTGGGTGATTTGCCCTTTACAAATCCCAGAAGATAAAGTATCATGGTGTAAACAAATTAAAATTCCTAAAACCAGAAATGCAAAAAGACAAAAATTTAAAATAATTAAATATCAAGAGCAGTGTGAGTTTGTGTTACTCTTCCAAGGCTAAACATTGCCAAACTTCTACCAAAGGAATTGAGTTCCAGGATCCAGAAGGATATTTGGATCTGTATTAGTTTGTGATGTTTTCTTGAGAACATCAAGTTAATAGCTCCAATATTTTATTACTTCAGTTTGATATGTGTTTGTGAAGCTAGGATGTGAAATGTCCAATTTTGCTATATCATATTCTATGCAATGCAGGAAAATAGAAATTGTACAAAAACAACCAAAACAAATAGTAACTTCTGATTTCAGCAAAAAAAAAAGGAAATTAATTCTTCTGACCCAAATCAGACCAAAACAGTTAAGAACACTTTTGACATAAATTACCAACAGTAAAGTAAAAATGTCCTGTAAGCTGTGATGGGGTTCAGAAAAAATATTTAACTTTGTAAGGAAAGTTAACATGACTAATTGGGAGGAAAAAACACATTCTGATCTTCTGTTAGGTCCACATATCACTAAAAATAATGTGGTGTGAACATGTTAGGGACCAGGTGGTCGAGGTAAAACGGACACTAAAGATATTTAATAAAGTCAAAAGAAAGAATCCTGTTAACAACCTTAGCTTCTGTTACCCTCTTGATATCCAAAAGATTACCAAACATCTGTCGATGGGGTTAAGGTTAGGACGTTAAGGTTAAGGCTGTTTTTTTGTGTAGCTTGGTTATGCTAAATTGGATTAAATTTGATAATTCTTTTGATTGTTTCTAAGCAGTTATAATTCTCTTATATCACCTGTCATTGTCTAAAGTTACCTTTTATGCTTATGAAATAATAGATCATTATGAACCTTGACTGGCTTTGATCATTAGCCAGTTATCATGCTATCTCATTCCCATTTGGTGCCCTATCAGAGGTATTTTGTTTATTTGTTTGGGGAGGGTTTTTTTTGTCTAAATTTAACCAAACTGTGACGGAGAAATTAATAAGGATGGAAAAATACAGTTTTAGTTATACACAAGACACTAACCCCAGTTTCCAGAGAGAGAGAGTTATTCAAGGTTACGACTGCAGAAATCTTCGGTACTACTGCAGGTCTCACTGATCCACATAGTGTTTGTAAATATTTACCCACTCAGAGTGAAGGATTCTGGGTATGAAGCCTACACAGATGTGCTTGCGTGTAGTTCTTCACAAAACCACTGTCGGCAGTTATGCATTTTTTTTAGGTATAAAGCTGACTAGTCAGAAAACTAGATCAGAACAGAAAAGAAGTGATAGCGGAGGTCACCACAAAGAGGAAGAAGGATGATAAAAATTATGCTTAACCAAAAAAAAAAAAGCATGAGAAGTTCAGACAGTGGCTGTAGGACAATTTCTTTGTCGGTTTCACTCCGCTACAGAGAAGCTCTATTTTATGACGGGTCTTCTTTGCAGCAGGCAAAAAGTTACACATAGGCTCTGTGTAGGACCAGCATCAAACTTCGGTAAAACCAGTCCTTTAAAGCTGCCAACATAGTTGATCCTGGCAGTAAAACATAAGAATATATAAGGAGACTTCTGCCCATCACTGCTTAATCAAAGAAAGTACTGAACAGAAGACTTCCAGCTTTCAGCTCAGGGAGACATGTCGTATGAAAGAACTGGACACAATGAAGCAGGAGGTGCCACAAAACCAGGAGCTTAATGATGCTAAAACCATGAAAGGCCGCAGAGCCAGTTTCTGAGTTTAATATGACAAAATATTTATTAGTGCAGAGGATTAACTGTAGAATAAATGAAGCAGAAAACCTCCTGAACATTTCCAGCTTCCTGCTATTGATGGCAGCTGATCACAGGAGGATTAACTGAATCCTCTTCAGGTTTCTACTGGCCTGCAACAAGCTTTATACAAATCAACTAAATCTAGAACGAGAGCAGAATGATCTAGAAAGTACCCCTGTGCTACTGCACAAAGCAGGCAAGTTGGGGGAAAAATCTTTCTAGAAGATCAAATCACACGTACCAGCAGCAATGGCCTTCTTCTTGATCCCAGTTTTCTCCTCCATTTTTCCCAGAAAATCTGTCACCACATTTTTCTCATTTAGAAACTTTTCAGCTCGTTCTTTGACAGAGGTGATAATATTCAGCAGGCCCATTGTCCTCTGTCTGGTCCTCAGACAGCAGAGAAGTCGGAGGACAACAGCCTGCGGTGAGTACAGTACCGACTTTAATCCTCTGATAACCACAAGCTGCTATAATGAGGAGGAGGAGCACGAAAGGAGGTAGGGAGAAGTTCTTTTTATAAGTTATTTAAAAGAAAGAATAGTAAAGAGTGAAGAAGCTATATACAGGATTATCAGCTAGGCTTTAGATAGCTTTATAGCTCAGCCACTAATCATTCAATTATTATCACTGATTATGCAACATGTTTGTGTAGGTTAGAGCGATTCAAAATACTTCAGAGAGAAGTGACAAAAGTCTAATGTAAAAAGAGTAAATAAGTCCGAAGTACACAGGTTATAAAAACTGTTTAAGTGTAATAAAAAGTGAAACAAACATGACATGGTTTCTGTATATATGATCCCTAATAAAGGTTTGAAGGGAATTTAATACTCTTACCTGATGTTTTAGAAGAAAACTTAAATCTCCCCCAATAACCTTAGAAACCTCCTGATAAAAAGTCCAAAGGGTTCCATATATCAAAGATAAAAGCAAATTATAGACCATTACAGACTACAGGACCACCAAACCCTCCCCCGCATCCTCTGATGTCTCCTTCCTCAACGAGCTCAACAACTTCTATGCTCGTTTTGAGCGAGGGAACCCTACAACCACAATAAAAACAGACATGATGCCAGACCACCAACCTCTGACTCTCTCCCCCACTGATGTAGGAGCGGTGCTGAGCAGGATCAATGTCCACAAGGCTGCAGGTCCTGATGAGTCCTCACAGACAT
>VUQR01037252.1:0-10296 GCA_015108515.1 Hemichromis elongatus
CGTGTGTTCTGTTTCAGAGCCAACAAATTGGATGTTGGACCTCGCTGTGGGCTCTGTTGTGATCCTGCTGTTGTATGTGAAGCGGAGCTACCTGCACTCAGGTGAGTGATACAGACCTGCTGCTACATCAAACCACACACAAGGAAAAAAATATAGTCACACGTGTTTGCTGTTTGGGACTCACTGACATGAAAGCATGTACAAATATGAAGATCATTATGACATGTCAGCTGTTGATGTTCTAGAGAGTAATTATCTTTTTTATTCACAGCATGGAGAAAGTTAGCAGGTAAGGTAATATAAAAACAAACAAACTGGAGGACTAGGAACAAAGTGAGAGGATGTGGCCCCATTCTCAACACACAAGGCTGGTAAACTGTTCTTTCTGGGGTCCCCATGGACACATCAGTGAAAGGTGGATTGGTGTTGACGTCCGAACTCCTGCATGTTTGAATGTGAAACTGTGTAATAACATTAAAACTGCTAAAAATTACGGGTTAGCAGTTGTTGAGCCAGTGGATTCAGGAGTCAGGAGTCATTCTTTGGATGCACGATTCACTTTTTGGACTAAACAGAAAGGAGAGACAAGGTTCTTTAAAGCCACTGAGCTAATTAAAAACTGAGAATATTGGAAATCAAATGTCACTTTACTAAATGAAGAATACTGTGAAATTATTAAATATATTAAGGATGCTGAAAATAATGAATTCACTGTAGATTTATGTTAGCAAACAGGAACAGAAAGATCTCTTTTAAACTTTCTAGTGCTGATTTATCAAAAACAAGAGGGTTGCATCAGGAAGGCCATCAAATGTAAAATCTGCGATAAATAAAATATACAGTGCCTTTACTATAAGCTTTTAGTTAAACACAGTTGATATGTGATCGTATACTCCAATTTAATGAGTGGAGCACAGATTTGTAGTTTGTCATTGTAGTAGTAGTCCCTGTCCATATTCCTCATTTAAACAGAATTGTATTTGTTGGAAAATGATATAAGTATAATCTTATAATTATAAGAGCAGGTCAGGCATCCAAATAATTGACAACAGTACAACACACTGCTTAGATACGTGAAATCATCAATAATAGATGATGGGTAAAAGATGATGATTTATAATTTTTGGTCAATGTGACTACATGTCCACTCTTACCTGTTTCTTTTTGCTCTTCCTCTTTGCTCTCTTCACCCTAGTCCCTCTCTATACTCCTAATATTGAAAAGGAATACAGGCTGCTGCTGGACATACACAGATAATGTCATTTTGACTTGCTGCCACCTGGATCCTGGAGCTGTACAGTAAACAAACACTGAAGCCCAATTTGACCAAAATTGGAATAGAAATTTGTAACAAATAATAATAATTAAATTAATTAATAATAAGTCCATCACCTAATTGGTTGGCAACTTGCAATATTCAAGAACACTAGTGGATCAAAGGTTAAAATTAACTACATTAGCTAATGTTTTTGATCCTATAGGGCATGTTTGAGTCTGAACTCACCTATCATGGACAGAGATCAGGATCCCTTCATATGAACATTACAAGAAAAAAATAAGTTGAGCAGATGAGAAGAATTCCTCATATTTTATCAGTTTTAGAAAAATACACACAAGAAACAAATTCAGTCACAGGTGTGTTGGTAACTGGGGTCAAATGCAAAGATTTAAGTGGAGTTGAAAGAGAAGGGGGAAAAACACCCACGTTTTTACTGCTAAGCGTATTCTCACCTTACTCCTTTGGAGATGCTGACATGTTCTTTGATTAATTTCAGAATGTTGTGCTTTGGTCCTTAAACCTGGTTACTGGTTAAAGAATCTCAGCCCATTGTTCATTCAGTGGGCTAATTTTAGCCATTATGTAAATGCACTGTTTATAGGGTTAGCCTGCAATCAGCTAAGACTGAAAAAGTCACGTCAACGTTTTTCCCACTGAAAACGCTACGTCCAGATAAACACAATGAACCTTTTGGAATTTACTTACCTGGATGATGAAACATACATCAAGACATTTCAGGGCTATAGTGAAGAAGACAGGGACTTAAGCCATACTTAGTGAAACACAGTCAGGGTTTTTAAAAGGAAAGTCAATACATAGTAACATTGGGCTGGTATGAGGTTTTTGAACTATACCAAAAATAATTCTACAGAGTAAATGTATTGTATTTTTTTACATTTTTATAAAGCATTTGATTCTGTCGAACATAATTTTATCATGAAACTGCAGGGATTTAGAGTTGGAGAGAAATGTGTTTTTATATCAGTAGAGGACAATATTTGGAATATTTGCTTTCCACTTATTTTTATTATTGTGGTTAATATAATCTCTTTGATTAAAAAAGGAAAAAACACATTAAAGGGTTAAATGTGGTGGGTATGTAATTAATAGGTCATCTGGCATTTATTTCTTAAAAATCAGAATCAGATCCCTTTGACCTTAAAGTTTGTACGAGTTCTCGAAAGCATCGGGTCTACAAAGAGGTGAAATATGTGGACATTGTAAATATTTACAATGTTTATATATTTACAAATATAATTATTTGTAATTGTCACGATTCTAGTTTTTAGTTTAAATGTTTCTTGTTTTTCCCTGTTACTGATGCGCTCAGTGTTTTTGCTCTTTCTCGTGTTTAGTCAGTTTTCCCTTTGAGTTTACTTTGTTCCATCATATTTATGTTCTTTAGTTCCAGTCTGATTGTAGGTTTCCTGTTTTATTTTTGGTAGTTTCTTGTCGTGTGTGTGTTGTGTTCACTTTTGCTCCTCTCTTGCGTGTTAATTGATTCTGGCCTCAACTTTCCTTAGTTCCTTGTCATTGTGATAAAGTGGGTGAGAACACGTTTTGTATACATTCTTAGTTAACATTGTTGTTTTGATTTAGCCATATCTCATATTTAGTCTGCAATAGGGAAAAAATCTAGTAGGTTTGTTTATGTTTTGCTCTTTAACAGATTATGTAACATAACATCTTGGTTTAAATCAATTCTGACAAGTTTGTTAAGTTAATATGGTATTTATTTCATCTGTTAATTTGTTTATTTTAAACTCACCTTACCTACCTGTCTTCCAGAAACAAAAGGAGGAAATATAGTTTTACTTCCTGTATTTATAGCTTCTGGGTTAATCTGAGGTCACAGGAAGAGACCAGGCGAATAAAGCTGATTTTAGACTGTGTTTATACAAAAAAGGATTTATTGTTGTAATATGTATTGATTACGCATCGTAGAGATTTTATTGCTAATAAAGAGTAACAGCATAGGTTTGAGTACAATAATGTTTATCTTACCTATTGAATGGAATAGTCCAGAGGAAAATTTGTTTGGTTAAGTGGACTATTTAAGCAAATAACTCAGGTGTTCAAGGGAGAAAGGACAAAGTCAGTGTAGCTGTGTGCAAAGGACCTTAATTTCTGTTGATTTAAGTTTAGTTATGTTTATTTGTACTAAGTTATGTATGGAGTTGAGTTTCTTATTTATTTTTGTAAATATTGTTTGGTCACAAAATGACAAAGTAAATCACTTAGCCAGCATCTGTCTCCTGTACTTCTTCAGCCGCTTAAGTCAAGTCCTACCACAGTCAAGTTGTAAATTTTGTCCTTACAGAGCTGAATTGAGATCATTCGTTTAATATCATGTGACAGTATTCTCTGATATTGGGCTTATCTGGTGCTTTGAACGCGGGTTTTTTTTGTGGAAGGGGTGGAAAAAAATATGCCTAATTTATTAAGAATTCATTTTAATGAAAAAACCTTTCTTGTTTAAATATGTTATGGTGTGTTCTCTCTTTGTTTGGAACTTCTTGCTGTTTTTTATATTAAAATAAATATATATACACTATATATAATAGTGTACAACACAATGTTATGATAGATTTAGAGTATGCTTGTATTGTGGGAGCCCTGCCTCTACATTCTGTAATTAACCAGGTAAGTTTACATGGCCGCTATCAAGGTGAGTGGAGATAGCTGTTTTGAGTCCTGGAAAAAAATTAATAAAAAGGAAAGTAGAAATATATGAACCGCAGTGTACAGCTACAAGAAGTAACAGCTGCCAAAATATCAGGATGTTGAAGAAAAGTCACGCTGGATGCTTGCATGGCATTAAAAGAATTCACCCAGATAATAAAAGTTTATAAATAAATATCATTCACTCTCTTCTTTATCTAATCACCTCTGTTAATCCTTAATATTTATAATTGAGTGATCTGTAAATGTTATTGCAATTTTTTAAATGTGTAAAATCTGTAACATAATGTATTGTTTGGAGATTAGTCTGTTACTGTTACTAGTTTTATTATTTCTTCTTGGAGGAACTGTAACCCACATAATTTCCTTAGGAATTAATAAAGTATTATGATTATGATTGTTTCAGGACACATGGCCTGCTAGTATCCAATGACACATTTGCTTACCTGTATCTTTTTCTCGTTTATCCTCTCCTTCTATTCTCTTTTTTTCTAAACAAACACCTGATGGCTTTGTACTTTTCTTGTCCATCTTCCATTAGATTTTTATTTTGTACTCCAGTATGTGTAAACTGTAGAAAAAGGAGTTTGCATACCACCGAAGCACTTCAAACTTAAATACTTCAATCCTGATGAGACATTAAAACAGCAACCTACAGGCATGTTAGCACACTCATCCCCGACTGCCCTGGGGAGGAGCGGGGTCACACATTAAAACAGGCAAGGAAATTTTTTACAGTTTTGCTGACAGCTGGCTTCATATTGTATCAGTACCTCCAGTACTTGCACTATATTTACTTGGCAACGGATCAATACTAGTCCAACTACCTGTGGCCTGTTGAAGGTGTACAAACATAGCTCACGTGTCACTGTATGTAGCTCTGTTGTTTTAGGTTCATGTTAGTTAGTGAAAATATTATGTCCCAGTACTAGCTAACCACTGTTTTTGGTAAGCTAACCTGCTCTCTAGGTAGACGGACTGTCCCTGGACCAGAGCAGATGGTCCGTTTGCCTGGGTTAGGTCCATTAAAAAGCACCAATAATATATTGGCTGATCTGTTAGTTTACAAAGCTTTGTATGTTTTAAGAAACATTCAAATGTCAGCTGTTCAGAAGCACTTCAGGTTGAGCTTCTGTTGTTTAAATGTGGTACAGGCTATAAATAAAATATACATATATAAGACAAGTGACACCCACTGAACCGAGACAAACAGACTGGTTTAATCTTTTTCAACATGTTCAAAATAAAGATTCAATCAATCAATCTTGCATGTTCAGAGCTATAAATTTATTTGCATTGTTTTACAGTATGTTTCATTGGCATTTCAGAAAATAAGTCACCCTTCAGTAAAAACATATGTATATTTATTTAAATATATATCTGTGTGGGTGTGTGTGCAGTCAGAGTATAACTGATTCCAGCAAATCAATAACGCAACATCCATAAACAAGTGTTTCTGAAGCTCAAAGTTTAATACAGCAATATTTAAAAGGACAATGCCCTCTAAAAATCAAATGTGCATATTTTCACATATTAGACCTGGACTGCAGTGCTCATCTAGATTACTTTGGTGTGAGTTTCCTAGTTTTAGAAATGTGGCATTATTGAGATTTCTGTGAATAAGGTGGAACCTGGAATCTTAAAAACTCAGCAGTAGCAGCTCTTCTAATAAACCATAACCTGGTTCATTAGAAACAATCCACAAACGGACTATTTTCTTTCTTTTGTCTACATCTGCCAATTAAAGGAAGTGTGCTGCTAGCTAACATTGGGTCTGGAATGTCTGGAAAGAGAAGTTGCTTTAGTTTTCCTAACCTACTTATGTATGCATTTACTAAATATTCTTTTTCTTTGATTTTATTGGTGCTTTGAACATCACAAGTCAGTTGCCATTTAGTTTCTTTAAATTCAAGAGAAGGGGGAGACACTTCTGCAGCTCAGACCTTTAAAGCTTCAACTAAAGTAATCCAGATCAGGAAATGCTTTTACAGACCGAAGTAAAATACATACATTTGAACAAGCTCTCCAACGGGGCATAAACATTTTGCTATGTTTTAAATAATCAAGTTACGATAAATGTATCAAAGTTAAGCAGCATAGTACAGTAAACGGTAAGCAGTATGTCAGAGGCACTTGTTGAATCCACATAGTTCAATCAAAACTAGACATTTATATATATATTTAATCACATGAAGCCACACTAGCCTATAAATACTTTACAGTAAACAGTGCAACATTTCTTGAGGTTTTGCATTTTGCTGTGACGTCACACAATCAACCTTAATAGGAATCATTTGTTTTTCTTAGGTGGATGGCAGAAAGCTAAAAATCAGCTACCGCTAACTTGCTAAAAAAACGAAACAAAACCAAAGGTTGTATTATACAGCTATGCTTTCAAGTCCTCCAGGAGCAACTGAAGTTCATTAAAACACTGGGAAGAGAAAAATCAAAGCTACAAAATCATATCACCTCCCTATAGCACTCACAGTCACAGGGCTGGATATTCCATAAGCCTGCTTAATATTTTAAACAACACAGGAACCATTTAAACTCACAATTTCCACCTTACGTACCACAGCGATGCTTTCAGGACAGTACAGATTAAGATCATTCCCTTACAGCTAATAACTCTGTGTCTATTTTTAAAGGAGGAACTCCTTTTAAGAGGAAGTTCAAGTTGGTGGTCCTGCAGACCTCTACAAAGTCACATGGGTTACATATACAGTGACTGGAGACATAGAGCTTCTTCTTTTGACTACTGCCACCTGACGGCTTGCTTTATCTAGCTATTATTGCTCTCTCTAGCTATTATCTAACCATAAATTAAGACATTTCATGTGTAAGCAGCTGCTCTAGCATCACACTGGCTTTGCCATTGAAATCAAAACTCAGCAGTGTAGAATCACGCACCGGCATCGAGGATACTGGTCTCCAAATGGTAAGCAGTGGAGGCCGAAAGCCTATTTTTCACAGAATGGCTACTTAGTCTGAACGTGACCATTGTGCCCATTAAACAAACAGGGCCTGTGGGTTTTGCTAACCCATATTCCCTTTTCCTTTTCATTACAGTAGCAGTCAGGGAAAGTTGGACCGGAGCCTATCCTTAAGAGTAGGTGTGACTATTTTTCCTCCCACAGCATTAAAGTACAAAGCTAAGCTTTCATGTGCCTCCATTTGGACTATGCAAGGACTTAATTTGTATAACTCTGTGCATGAGGAGATGTGAACAGAAGTGTCAGGTATTTTCATTTCTGTGAAAGTTGTTGGACTTTTTTAAGCTTTGTTGCAACAGCCATAAAGCATAAACCCAGAGGGGTTTCTGTTAAGTCTTGAAAACACCTTCAACTTGAAAACTGTTGAAGGTGAATATTTGTGGAGTGCAAAATGGTTCAAAAACAGTGGTGTGACATGAAACTTTGTTTTGCAATGGCTCTGAACACCACTGTAGTTACTGCAAGTATGGAGGGGGTCCACTGGGATCAGTGATATGAATTTGGTCATCGTGAAGTGAATGCATCGTTCCATGTGGAAGAGAAACAGTACAAGAATGAGTAATAGTATTTGCAGTGGTTTGTGGATAATCAGGCCTTAACCCTTTCCTCGAGTATCCTTCCTAATCACAAACCCTAAAATAGTCTTCACCTGATATTTTATATATTTATCTAACTTATCCTTCATGACACAAACATATCTAAGTACAGCATTCCATCTTTTTTGTTTTTACTCATAAGAGTAAAAGAAAAAATTTCTTTGCTTAACATGACGCCTATTTAAATGTCAGCTTCCAATCTTATGCGCTCTGACTGCTGAAGAGTGAACAACACAACAGCCTTACTGGTAGCAATAGACAAGTCAGTGGTGCAGATGGGGAAAAGTGAGAACAGGCAAAGGTTCCTAAGCTGCTTTTTCAGCTGCAGGTTAACAAACGCGACAGAGAAAACCTTGCAGTTGCTCAAATCTGTAACTTTTTATACTTCAGTTCCAAAAGTCATCACCAGACACAGCTTTGTTGAGTCCATTGATCCTTTCAGGCAGCATGCCTTCCTCAATGGCTACCTTGGATGCCTGGACCTAAAAGACAGATGAGTGGATAACACTGATGCTGACTTCCATCCACACAAGAACAATACTGCAGAAAATGCTTTTAAGATGTAATTCCCAGTAAAGGACAATAATACCAATAATTACCTGGAATGGTTCACTTATTCCAATAATGCACTTGAGAGCGTTACAGTAGTAGCACAGCATGCAGTCTCCTCCCTGCACAGGGATTTCCTCCTTACTTACATAAACCTACAGAAACAAGAACATTTCCATCACCTGAGGGGTACGTGCACTTTTGCTCTGGCTCGTGTTCAAACTGCAGTCCCACTAACTGAGACATGAGTTACCACCTGTATGACCTCCTCGTTGAAGGCTACCTCGTCGTCTTTGACCCACGTGTAGGTGATGTAGTCTGACACGCTGCTGAACCCAACCTGAAAATTCACACAAACATGAAGACTTTCATCTAGCACACTGAACCAGCCAGCAGTAAAACACGTGTTGTCAACCTTATAGAGGCCAATCCAGTCCCAAGTACTGGAGGGGAATGGCTGCAGAGGGCTGTAGACCACCATGGCATCAATATCTGCATTCCAGTTGCCCTCTGCCCGCAGACGCACCAGAGGAGTCTCAAACATCTTCCTCAGCTGGAGGCACGCACAAATCAATAGTCCAAGTTAGAAACCACATTCTGTACAAGAGGACCCACACTACTATATAAACTTTCAAATGAGGGATAAGAGAGTCACCCTATCATAAAAAAACTATGATGCATAGTTAGAAGTGAATGTTAGAAACCATATTGAAGTCACATTAACTTTTATATGTTTATATGTAGAATAGTGAAGTTGAAGTGTCTAAAAGCTGTTTTGTATCTAGTAGGCAGCTACTCAGCATACAAAAACATGTTCAGTTGTATAAATGTCTATGGAAAAAATGACCTGTCAGCTTAGGTTTATAGTCTCAAGTGCATTCAGTTACAATAATCATTAGAACCCCCAAAAAGAGGACTGCTAAGGAGCCATATTCATTTCTGCTAGTGGATGCTCCCTAAATCCAAAACACTGGTCCTCTAAAATTGTTTTAAAATTATTATTTATTTAAAATTATTATTTTTAGAACAGGTGGTGAAAACATATTTGTGAAGTGAAATGAGTGTAATACTTCAAAATATCAGCTCAATGTCCCTGTTATAACTGCAGCCACCTCTACACTGAGCAGTAAGTGATGTTTCCAAACACATCCGGCTCACTTTTAGTGGGACACTGTAATTAAGATGATTTACATAATCTGCAAAAGTGTTGGTGTCTACAATAAATATGCAACACAATCAACTGATGACCTGAATCAATAATTCAGGTCATAAACGAATGACTTAAAGGTGAATGACTCCGTCTGGGCAGTCACAGTTTCCAGTTTCTTACCTCCAGTGTAAAGATACCAATGACAGGCTTGTGGTCACTGATGCTGTACTCCATGATGCTGGTGTACATGTCCTGTCTGATTTTCAGGGGATACTCCACGTCCTCTTCCAGCTGCTTGAGCTTCTTTGCATCGAGCTCAACTCTGTTTTCATTGTCCTCATCTGGGGGCAGGGCTTTGGGTCGGAGTCGCCACAGAATCCTGTCAGTCCAGGCAGGTTTACGCTTCTTAGCGCTGGACAGGTAATTATAGATGACAGATGGACAAAGAGTAGAGTCCAGTTTGAGTTGTCAGACAAAGTCAAGTGTTTAAAGCAAGAACCTGTGTTGGTATGAAGCACATGACTGGCTGAAGTGCCTTATACCAATATGATGGTGCTGGGCAGATTAAAAGGTTCAGGCAACAAATGACATGCCAGGACCTCAGTGACGATGTAACTGGAAAGTATTTCACAGGTACAAGAAAACCTTCTTCAGGATTCTTCAGGATTAATAAAGTATTTATGACTCTGATCTGCTGTTTGTTAAGAAGACTAGGACTAGGACTTTATAGGAATGCTATAAAGTTAGGAGTTGGGATGGGACCCATGAGTCTCTATGGGGACTGACTTACTTTTGGAGCAAGCCTCCAAAAGGTCATTGGAGGAACTGCAGTTTTGGCCACTAGAAATATTTTATCCTTCATGTTTGTGCATATATATCAAACCAAAGAATAATGCCAAAGTGAGAGATATATCCAAATCCTCCACTCATTTTCTCCCTGAAATTCTTCTTCATAGCTGGAAACAAATCTGTCTTGACTGCACTTTTTTCAAATCTCATTAAAGGAACCTGTACCGTTTATTTACAGTACAATGCACTGTTTAAGGC
>VUQR01037252.1:10316-21625 GCA_015108515.1 Hemichromis elongatus
ATGCACTGTTTAGGGCCATCACTGTCACCAAAGGACCGTGAGGTATCAGTGTCAAAATGCCTATTTTTACCCTTCATCCTCCCCCCTCCCCCCACCAAACACACACTTCAGCCAGAAGGCCCCATCATACAGAATGCTAATGCTGAGCGAAACCCTATTATAATCAAACACACAGTACCATCCACAATGATAGTTCCTGTATTACCAAGACATGCATTTATAGCCATGCGTGTTAGGAACATCATATTTATATAACACATTCTGAAAGCATTAGAATGCTAATGCTGTAAGTTAAATGTGCATCAATGTAGACATGATACATAAAGGTACCCTCTGGAGATTCTTTTATAAAGGTGTGTGTGTATAATCGTAATCGTACAGTTTGAGCAGGAGCTAAATAATGCAACTGAAAAAAAATCGCAGTGTCTGCCCAGCATTAGAAGCTGAATGCTCCAAGATGATTATTTCTAAATATAATTTTTGACAAACATGAATTTATTGTAGCTAAAACTCCTGCTACTGTCTGCCTCTGCCTGCGTTGTGTTAAGTTGAATGGTTTATTATCTCACGTTAGCAGGAATATGCACTCTTATGGAAAAGCAACGCAAAGTTAAAACTTTGCTCTGCGGTGCCCTTGATGATCAAAGCATCCACAGTGTACCTTTAACAGCTGTGTAATGTGAGCACAGATGAAAATCTGTAGCATGTTTAAGCATTTCAGTCTTTGCTTTGCAAATACAACCCCAGGCTTGTCTTTCTGAGACTGTTCAGTCCCTTTCAGACACACTGCTGGCTAATAAATCCGTTAAAGTGATGGCTCTCTCTCTTTCAGACACGAGTAGCTCTTAATTTAATGTTACTCATTAGACTTTAAGTAGTCTAATAACACTGATCCAGCTGTGCCATATTCAACATCTGGCAGTACCTCAAAGGACATCATACATTAGGTCCTCAATTTCTGATTAAGGTGCTTACACTTTAGTAGCCACTTGGAGACAGCTAAAGCTGAACTGAAGGACACAGCAGTGATTAGGCAACACTTCATTAATTACTGCTAAGTAAACACATCCAACTGTCCTGCTTTGGAGAAGCTGGTGATGGTTTCTGGTGCTGTGTGACACTGCAGTGATCAAATCAGAGGAAAGACTCCCAGGATTAGCTGAAAAAGCTACACACATTATTAAGCATATTAAGCTGTCTCTGAAATTAGTTTGTCCAAAGATCATGAGCCAGAAACTACAAGCAGGCGTGTCGAACCGTTTTTTCCCCCTTCTCTTGTCGTTGCTTATCAGGACTTTCTCCAGAACAATCTCCAGAACAAATTTCAGTGTACTGAGGAAGTGGACATGCAGGACAAACATGTGCAACTGAAATTTATTTGCAAGCCCATCCAGCTGCCGTGACTGCATTCATGTGCCGTGCTGAAAGTCATACATAAATCTTACTAGAACCCACATCGTCAGATCAATGTCCCAACTTTTAGGGAAAAGTGAACATTGTGCTCTTTAAGATACGAAGCGCAGGGAAGGAGCGCATGTCTGAAAGGAGCCTAAACACCTCCTGTGTGTTTGTTTAATGCGCAGCACTAAACAAATACATAATCCTCTGTAAGCTTTTAAACACATGAGTGACATTTTAACTTACCGCATTAAAAAAAAACATGACATTACTTTTACTGCCATGTTAAAAGTAGTGTGTACACACGTAGTTAAGCTCGGTTAGGTGAAGTAGATAATGACATGTATTAAGGAGAAAGAGAGAAATGTGGACAAATGGATTCTGAACTCTTACTTAAAGCCAAACCATGTGTTGTAGAGCCTGTAAAGTTGGAAAGAGGTACAGATAAAAACATATACAACATACTGTGAGCAAAGAGAAGAGTGAGCATGATTTGTGGTTTTTATGGTGATGCTTTCTTGTGTGTTACCTGGTGTCATAAGTATCAGAGTTACGGTCAAACTTGTATGTTGGCTGAAAGTCCAGAGGCCCTTCGTCAAACTCCTGCAGCACCTGCTCCTTCTGTTTCATCATCATCAGCTGAAAATGACAACGCAAATGTTTCACTGACGCTGCTGTGTGGGATGGAGGATCAGCAGCTGTGAGACTCTTTAAGGGCCACACCTGGTCTTTGCTCCACAGCAGGCTGTAGTTCTGCTTGTCGATGCAGGTGCGGACAAAGTGCATGCCGTGGTCCTGAATTCGAAAGTTGAGATCTCCAAACCAGAAAACCAATCTTGACCAGGAGAGGGGCAAAAGAGAGAGGAGGAGGACAGTGAGACAAGGTGGACGACACATGAAGGAATAATGAAAAATAAACCAGATGGTGAGATATGTGAAGCTTCAACATCATTTTTATCCCACACATTTAGGGGAATTAGTTTGTATCCTGTGCGTCTTCTCACCTGTGGTCAACAATAGTTGGAGCTCTTTTACAGTCGAAGCTCTGCGTGTCCATGATATACTCAAACTCATCCACCCTCTCTGAGGCGTAGTTCATATGAGCAGCCAAGTGGCAGTTAAGGAAGCAGAGCGTGTGGCCGTAGAAAGATAATCGGATGGAGACGCCGCCTTTATTACCCTGAGGGTGAAATGGTGTGGAGAAAGAAGAAAAAAAGTGAAAGTGTTGAACTAGACTCCATTCTCTACTCAGTTTTTAAGCTGCGAGAGACACTCGACTCCTCTATCAACTGGTGACTATGACGTAATGAATGCAGAAGCCATCTTGAAAACCAAACAAAAATACTGGAGTTCACAAAGCGCGACCTGGTTTGACATATTTTCCTACGTGTTACTCCATTTCTCATTTCAAGGAGAAGTGTGCTAGTTCTACATGTTAGAGGGTGTTTACACTGCTGCACATGTGAAACAGAAAACTGGCTCCAAAGACGACAGCGAAACAAACACAAACCAACCAGTTATGTCACTATGGCAAAGTCCACCTTTTTATACAGTCTATGAAGGGGCCAGCACTACTTCTCTTGTGTGAGCTTTGCTTAATGATGACGACCAAGTTCATGATTTAGACTTTTCTTAAACAGGCATCCAACATGAATAGGAAGGAAAGGAAGGAGGAAACTTGAAGCCTGCGTTGTTCACAATGAGGACAGACTCAAAGGAGACATCTTAAATTTACTAATCAAATCTTTGGAGACAAAGGCTTGTTTTGAATAATTGTTATTTTTTCTCCAAAATACTAGAATGTTTTGCTTTTAAAAAACAATTTGGATACACCTGTAAACAAATAACCAAACAGAGATGAGTAGCATCTAAAACCTGAGGGGGCCAATATAGACCAATGCAGGCACCAGATTTTAAAAATAAAATAAAATAAAAAATAACAACACAGCTGTCTCATCTGATTCATTTAGATCTTTTTTATTTTTTTTTAAATCTGATTTTTTTTTTTAAGCGCTTTAGTGAAATAATAAAGCATTAAATACTCTCTCAGCCTCTACGTTTGTACACACGTGCATTTCTTACCCAGTAACCAAAGAGGCCTGTGCGTGTGTACGTCGCCTGGACATCTCTGATGAAGGGGACGTGCTCCAGCTTGGAGAAGAAGAGCAGCAGCAGGCCCTGCATTCTTATAGACGACACCTGAAACACACACGGCTCAATAAAAATCTGTGTTCTCCTGTACCTGCGAAAGTGTGCGTCCACTATGCGTGTGTGGGTGTTTTCTAAGATTTCGTACCTTGATGTATCTCTGTGGTGCTAAAAGCGACATAAATAGATAACTCCACGGGTCATCGAACACAGCGTCTGACACAAACCTCAATGGGCCAGAGTACACTTCCTGCAAACTAACACACACACGCAGAGCTCTGATTGTAAGTCGGCCCTTTATCCACTTATACAGATGCATTGTGCATCAGATCACCTACCCAACGACGTAGAGGTCAGGGCTCTTTGGGGAGTTAAGGTGGAGAAGTGTGGTCACATCATCTGGAGGATCAGCCGTAGCCACGTTCCACGTCACCATGTGCAGCCTGTGGGCACAGAAGAGGAAATTAAAAATGGACTCAAGTAAACAACTGGATCAACACCAGGCCGGTGTCCTGCAGGTTTTAGATGTGACCTTGATCCAACACAGATGATTCATACAGCTAAATTACCTCCTCAACATGTCTTGAAGTTCTCCAGAGGCCTGGTAATGAACTAATCATTTGACCCAGGGTGATATAAAAACCTGCAGGACACCGGCACCTGAAGCCTGGAGTTGCCTACCCCTGAACTAGATATCAGGTAAAACAAACAAAACCATCTGGAATCGTGGCTTTATTTTTCCAGGTATGAAAACGTAAAGCCCATGCAGACATATCTTACAACTCTTACCAGCCAGCAAGTGGTCACTTCTGTTGATGCCAAAAGAAGTCTGATGTCTATGGGTAACTGGCCAATCAGATGACCTGAACTATGACCTCAGTAAATTCTTTCCTTGTGCCTTTTTGCTCTCAAACACAAATTTCAAATCCTCTTTAAGACAACACAAAGTTCACTTTGTAAATAATGCTCCCCATTAGAGTCACAGGAGCTCTAAACTATACTTTAGGGTGGGCCTACATCCGAAAACATACCATGTAATAGACAGGTCACTACAATAAAACATGTGACAGCGGATGAATCAAATACAACATCTGGCTTCAGCAGCCGAACACTCAGCTCAAGGCTTCACAGGTGGGACATGGGATTGCTGCGTCCTTGATGTACACGTATTCAGAGCTGCAGCATATCGTTTAAGCTTCACAATCAAAGAAATCCTTTCAACTTATCGGGAACCAAAGACGACTGCGCAACACGGGTATAAAAGCTGTCACAATATCAGCATTGTGTGATCACCATAAGCAGGCCAGGCTGATGCAACTGACACATAATCAGATTAGTCATCCTTGAACCCAAACTTGCAAATATAATATTGTCATATTTTATTGTCACACTTACAAAATAAAAGCGTATGAATGAAATTTAAAAGAGTGCGTTTTCTTAAACGGTTTCACTCAGCAAGAATCGACAGGGTCTTGTTTTAGCCTCTGGTTGCTGCCTGAAGCCAGACAACAACTACAGGTCATGTTGCAATGGGATCATGCCAGCCATAATAAGTTCTCAGTGTCGCTTTCTGCTATATCAAAATGTGTCCACAGTGAGACAAGAAAGGCCTCTCTGTTCAGAAGCATTAAAGGAGAGCGATGCAACCTTCCTGAATTAAAATATATGAGAGTGTTTTGGTAGAGGATGTAGAAATATAAATACAGAAATCCAGTAATATAAACAATTTTGATTACTCTAATTGGTCGCAAACTTATCAAGCAGTTTTAAAAAAACTGCATCAAAGTCAAAAATGGTTTGACTTTGATGCTCTTCTCATATCCTAGAGAAATCCCACAGAAATTAAGATAATTTAAAGCTAAATGCTGACATGAATCCGTGGAGGGATTTCAAAATGACTGCCAAGTTTCACTACAGCAGCTGTCTCTAAGACCACATTATAGCATACTGACGCACACAGGGAAAGACAAGGTAAGAACAATACAAGCTACTGTACTGCAACAAGTAAGTCCATTAAATTGATAAAATCTCCAGCTTCAAACATCAACAGAGGCAGGTGAGCAGGCAGCATCAGTTTCGACCTGAAGCTGTCCTTCTTCGGCTTGTTGGCTCTCTTGCCGCAGACGAGGAAGGCGTAATCCAGGGTCTTGACCACCTTCTCGTGCAGCTCGTTTTTGGGGTCCAAGTCCTCAACGCAGGTCATCAGCTGGTGAAGCCGATGGAGCAGGGCCAGTTTGCTGCCCGTTGACTGCGTGGAAACACTTTCGCTGCGTGTGCGTTCCGTGCTGCCCAACAGCCGTGTGATTTCATCCATCCTGGTCCAAAACTGTGAGGCCTGCTCAAGCCGGCTGTGGTCTCGAGTGTTGGAAGTAACAAAATAGAAGCGTAAAAAGGGAATCAAATGAGCCACAGTCCTCCTGTGAAACCAAACCACTGAGTGAAGGAAGGAAAGTCCCAGCTTGGGGATTTAGGTGCTCCAGAGTTGAACAGTGTGATTAGAGAATTGGTTCATTTGTGCACAATTTGTCTTTGTGTTCTGAAAACTTTTTATAATCTCATTGTTAAATGTCTAAAGCTTAGTCCTATTAAACATTGGGAAATCAACTTGCATGGGTGATTGGAAAAACATCCCTTTTCCTTCAGCAAGCTGTCAGGCACCCAGCTGCCCTTTCCTCAGGCAGCACACCAGCAACACATTGTTTTTTTCCCCTCAAATCCACATTAGGTATGTATTATTGAGCAACCTAATCCACCTGCCAGAAAGCAGTCACATTTGTTGACTGGCAAACAGGGCACTCTGCCTGGAGCATATTTAACCCAAATGAAAGAAACATACGTGCTTCTAGAAAAGGCTGGAAGTCCTGAGAGCAGCACCAGGCAGCCAGATTATCACAAGCCTTACATTAGCTAATGTGGAAATGCATCAAACAGTAGGAAAGGCAGGATAAACACTGCTCAGTAGAAAGGAATATATCTTTTAACCACAGCTTTACCACTAAACTTGGTGGTGTCATGTTGGTCCAACAAAAGGAGAAGCTCAACTGGCTAAAACAACACTACAACACACAAGACAGAAATGTCTTATCAGTAGAAACATCACAAAGAAAACATGTGGGGAAAGGGCTGGAGCTGAAGTACAATATAGTGAGAACGTTCTGTTGTTTGTTAATATAAATAAGCCAAGCAACTTGGGCACATTCAGCTCTTCATCACATCCCACTGCAGTTTCTTTACAAAAAGTAGATCACCGCTGTTTCCTGCTTTCAAGTTATTTAAGCAGAAAGGTGAAATATTTCATCTTGAGTTGAGTCGATGCTGCAGCCTTAATAAAAGATGGACAATTCTACTAAAAAATACATCACAGACATGATGGAGAGGTTTAACTGAGTACATTAGTTGAGGTGACACACTCCCTAACTTTAAAATCAATCAGCTGTGGACGCAGTCGACCGCACTTGTAGTTACAATTTCAAGAGAATTACTAGTGTATGTCTAAGTGCCTCACCCCGAAACATAATAAATGCCGATTACCAGCTAAGCATTTTTCTAATAAAGTCACTTTTGGCTCCCAGAGAAACACAAAGCTAATAGCCACCCTGTCACGGTGACTCTGTTCATCTTTCACATTCATGCACCAACCTGAAGCTTTCCTTCTCTTTGAGCTCTAACCGCTGACTGTCCAATGGCTCTTCATTGTCCTCCATCGCGTCCGCACCTGGCAGGCAAGGAGGCAAATTCAGTCAAATCAACTTCAGTAAGCTCACGTCGCCACAAAATGAAAGGAAAAACTAAAGTAAAAGTGCAACTCTTATGTATAATTGTTAGCTGACACCGCTAACTCACGAACTTAAGTTTTCATCTAAGGACTGAGGTTTAACCAGCCTCAGTAGGGAACATTTTCCAATAATGGCTTGTGCATATTCATTTATAGAAGCCGGTACAATTTATTTACACGCAGCTAACATCTTACAGGCATCCACTACCGTGATGCTGCATCTGATAAACACAGCCCTAGCTACACTGCGCAGTTAGCGAAACCAAGCTGCTTTTTTCACATTTAACAAAAAACATTTTAATCAACAATTATGCCCGATAATGATTTACACTACCTTGTATGTTTTAGTAGTATTTGTGAACGTTTTCTTTTAATCTATTTGCAGGGAGACGTGCGGTACATCAATAATCCAGCCTGCGAGTCTATTATTCTAGCCACACGGCTTCACTAATAGGGAAGTTGATAACTTTCAAAATAAAAGCACGAACGAGACGTTGCAAACAAGATAAGACATAACTTTGTCACAAGTAAGAACACGACTGGCACACAAAACCAGGAAAATACCTGTTTATTGAGACTGTTGGGGAGAATGGTTTGTACACTAAATCGATTTTCTCTATTTCACACAGCAGAAGCATACTCCATAATGGTTCGTCTATTATTATATGTATTTTTCATCTATTGTATTTACCAGCTTCAAGGAGTCACAAGGAAAAAAACAACACACAATTTTTATTGTTTATTATTTAATAATCAAATATTTTTTTCACCCCCATAAAAAAATAAATGTTCAAAGCAACACAACAGTGGCCCACTCTGAGTACGCAATCATATTGAAGTAGTTCATTTTATTTTGTATATTCAAGCTGCTCTTCATATTTTTGGCCACCAGATGTCACCAGAGAGGACTGTGTCGTAAAGCTTCGAGTAACGAACCGTTTTTCAATATAAGCTTCAATGCTTCAGAAAGCTTTATTTGGCCATCACTACCATTTATGTTAAGGCACAAGGAATCCAACTTCTGCCTTCAACAATATTAAATGCCAGTAATCAATCCTTTTGACATCTGCCAAGTATTTTAAAGCTTTATTTTTAAACCAAAGTAGATTCAAAACATGAAAAGAACAGCCCATTTTCTTTTTGTGGCACCCAAACATGTCACAAAAAAACTAAAGGTCAAAATCGCAATAAATGTTATTTAATCTGGATATTGTATTATCTGCATGGTCAAAGTGATGGTTCAGTTAAATTAAAGAATGGGGTGTTTTGAGGGGTGGGGTTAGGTACGGGGTTATTGCTGAAGGTATTTTAAAAATACATGTGTACAAATACACAAAATGCAATGAACAACACCGTTTCCTTTAATGTACATTAAACAGTTATAACTCATATTTATATCCAGGTTATTTCATTCAGTACATAGAAGACTTACAGACATCTGAGCAGTCATCAAGACAGCACTGCCTGTCGTGTCAATCATTTTGAAATCTGCTTAGAGTTCAGGGTCTTCTTGCACGTTATCAGCCACACTCAAATCATCAACCCAATGAAATTTAAAAAAAACAACCCTGAATATCTAATGCCCTAACATGCAAGTTTTTATGTAAACCACTAACCATATTTTAGTGTCTCCAGCCATCCTGATTACAATGAATCATTTGAGGTAACTCAGATTATCCAGTCTGAGCCCTTTGTGAAATCAAGAAATTTGTACATCATTAAAGCACTGATGTCTACTTGTAGTTGAGACAAAAGACAATATAAAGTGGAGATTTTGCAGTTGCAGGTACGTAAACAATAAGTCACTGAGATGAGGAGAAGGGGGGGGGGGGGAATATTACAGTAATGTGGAATGTTGCTTCAGAGATCACCTGCACTTTCCCACCAGTGGTTTAAGAGCTAATGACCAAAAGCATAAATAAGAATTGTCCCTCAACATGCAAGCCACTTCTTTAAAACCACTAAAAGCTGCTGTACTTGTATTTCAGCATTGTACATAAATATACATATCAGCTTCACAACAATGAGATCTTATTAAGACAAGATTTTTATTGGGATGTAAATGCTTTTCTTGTTTGTGGTAGTCCAGTTCCAGCAGTGCCAGTCAGGAAGTGGAGTCAAGTTCCAGTATGGAAAATGAGCTGAAGGAAACAAACACAATTGAAGAGAGATTGAACAGTTATGTCCAGACTGAAAAGCAGCAGGTAAATACTCACTGAGCTAGTCTTCAGCAGCTGTACTGCCTTTAACTGGATCTTTCACCCTCATCTGCGACATGGAGACACGTTATTTAGAAGTGTACAAAACTGGAATAGTGCACCAAAGAAAGTGATATGAAATACTACTCGGCTCACAGTTCTTTGATCCTATTACAGCCAAACATATAAACAGTGTTTAGGGCTGTTTGGGCTTTTATAACGACTGTTTTCAAGCAGAAACAAAGGGAGCAGCTCAATACCTGAACAGATCCTCCAGTGATATACACCATGTAGCAGGTTGGAGCAGCGAGATCAAATTTTTAGATATTTCACTTCATATTGCACCTAACTGTGTTACCAATCATTGAACTGTTAATTTAATCAGATCATTTGATTTTACTAACAAACACAAAAAAAAAAAAAAAGCTTCTGTAACACCACAGTGAGCCGATGACCTCTTTTGTCATGAACTAAAATTCAGATATTAAAACTGCCTTTTTTTTTTTCCTACGTAAGAGATCTCAATAAACATGAAAGGCAACAAATACTGCTCCACCCTCCAGCAGATCAAATATCTCAGTCACCTCATCAAGCTCCCTCTGCGTTTCCTCCTCCATACGTCGTATGTCATCCATCGTCAGATCGATCCATTTGTCTAACCAGCAGAACAGCTGTCTATGGAATTTGGTGAACAAACGCTTCTCTTGCTGGACAGAGGTGACGTGTGAAAGTCAGGACACACCAGAGAGTTTATTGGCATTTGTGCAGAAATGTGTGCAGTAGGTTGTATCTATTTCGCACTGTTTTATTTCATACCTTCTGAATGAAGCTTTCTATTTTGTTCTGCAGTCCGAACCACTTAAAGTTAACAGTGACTAACTTGTAGGCGCACATGTGTGGACAGTCACTTTTGTTTGGGAGCTCTTTCTGCAAACACGCAGAGGTATACACAACATGAATACACAAAGTCTCCGGGCCTGTAAACACAGTCAATTCAGAGCTTTAATAAAGTGAGCCACAGTAAAGAGCAGGAGGGAGTGTACCTTCCAGTCAGGTCCCAGAGGCCCTCTGCCTGTCTTCACTGACCTAAACTTGGCTGGATCCTCATCTTCTTTGTAATCCTAAAAATGAATACAAGCAATACAGGCCACATTCATCATTTACATTATTAACACTAAAACCAAGGGGTTCATTTCAACCCCTTGCCATTTTAAAAATCTAGTAATTAGTGTGGATGCTCATTAAGCATCCACAGTATTCTTTTTATTATTATTATCTATTCCGTACGTTTTCTGGCACCTATCTCCTCTGTTCGACGTAGAGAGACCGTTCAACCACCATTAGATTCCTCTTCTTTTGGACATGACTGCTTCTACTTTTCTCGTCTTTAACTTTTATATTTTTTAAGTTATTCCACTTTTTTCAACAAAAATTTTACCATGTATTTCAATGGGTCACTCGGGGCTTGGATTGGCTGGTCGCTACAACGGTCACCCAATCCCAGCGCACGTCCTCCAGGATGTGGGCGGGGCTTAGCGCCGGAATTCCTTTGATCCTAAAATCATTCAGCTATGAGCATCCACGCTGCAGTTTCTTCAGAAAATGCATTCACAGTATTGTTCCTTCTGTTTCTTTAATATTATTATATATTCCGTACATTTTTCGATGTCTATCTTCGTCAACACCGTTCAACTTAGAAAAACCATTCAACCACCGTTAGATTCCTCTTCTTTTGGACATGTGTGCTTCTATTTTTCTCATTTTTAACTTTTATATTTTTTAAATTATTC
>VUQR01037257.1:0-21872 GCA_015108515.1 Hemichromis elongatus
TAGGAGAACGTTGGAGAGAGTGGACCCTTCCCTGGGTTCCCTGGACCTCTTCCCTCACCTTTTTGTACATAGCACAATATTGCACATTCTTGTATATACACCTGGTGGAGCTTGTAAGTAAACTGTCGTTTGCTTTGGATTCCCGAGTCCTGCGCTTGAGTCCTCACCTGCCCAGCCTTAACAGAAAGTATCTAAAAGAAGAGATAGTGTCTGTGTCCTGAATCCAAACTGGAAGCTGGTAGTTTTTCAGCGTCACTCTGAGACAGGATATTTCTAATTTTAGAGATGTTGGACAAATGGAAAAAAGCAGTCCTACATATTTGTTTAATATGTGTATTGAAGCACAGACATGAGTCCAAGGTTCCTCACAGTGTTACTGGAGGCCAGGGCCGTGCAGAGATGTTTAAAGGGCCGGGTGCTCAAAGGGCCACATAAAAGGGCCTCAATAAAGCAATGAGAAAAAAAGTGAATAAATATGAAATATGTATTTATGATGAATTCATTTGTTTCCCTATCCACTCTGTGCCAGCACACCAATTTTACTGCTGTAAAATCAGCATTTTCTCAGATTTGAAATCTAAATCTAATATAATCTGGTCCTTCTCGTATGTCCTTTAAAATACAGTCTGTTTAAATATCATAATTATAATATTCCATAATTATGTGGACATGCATTTTAACTCGTTTTAGTGAAATATAAGCCCTCCACAAAGGCAGGAAAGCCCTGTGACTTACTTTGAAACTAAATCTGTTCCCTAAAGCGGTGGACAGACCTACAGACCCATGACAGCCGTACCCGGTTAGCCAGCAGCTATGACCAGCACCACCTGTGCAGGTAATAAAGGGACAGGTAATGTTTGTCATGCTGTTACACACACAGCAGCTCATTTGTTTCAATTCATCAGTTCAAGACAACTGACCCACGTGTCCATGATAAGCTCACACTCCTGTGTGCTTGGGCACCCATCAGGAAAGGGGCGGGTGCACAAGCCCCTCCCCCCCCGCACGTGCCTGCTCGTTACAATATAAAACCCCTAAGGTGGCTATTGTTGTGATCTGTGCCCATATAAAATAAAATAAATGGAATAGACTTGTCTCTGTTTTTTTGTTTAGATTCTCTCGGTGTGATCTTTTTGATCCGACCAGACTTTGAGGATTGGATTTCAGTCTGTAACCTCGGGACGCCATGAAGCTTCAGCAGAAAGAGACCCGGCCAGTCACTGAAAAGAAGCTAGCTGATCGTTGACTAATATTCAGCTTGGAGTGGAAGAGCTGAAGAATGAATGTGGGACAGATGACAGCCAAACAAATGGATGTCCTTGTTTTATCTCCTGCCCCCTCATTACTGTCTGGGTTTGTCTTCAGCAGCACACTGAAGTGTCGCTGCCCTTAATCAGAGCCTTTGTAGTGCATAATGATGACGCTACACGCTGTTACAGCAGGTGATTAAAAACATCATCCGTTAAAAATGAACAGAAGACAAAGTAGAAGATGAAATTACAGGAGAGAAAGTGATGGAACAAACAGCATCCACTTCAGAGCCCTTCTGAGGTGGCGTCCACGTCACCGCTCAGCACAGCGGCGTGTTCTGGTGCGGTCATTAACGCTCACAGACAGACAGCGGTCCTCTCACGGCAGCACACAGTCACCAGTGCAGCTTTGGGGAAAAAAGAGAAAAAATACATTGATGTTGTTCCAAAGCTCATCCATCGCTCCCACAGCTGTCCTTATTGTTTTGTCTTCAGGAGTTGAGCACCATGAAAGTAAAGAAGCATGAAAGATTTGATTGCACAGTAAACATGAGGAGCAGCAGCACTGCAGTGGTAGAGATCCTGGGAAATGCATCGTGTTCATGTGGAGGAGAGGTTTGTGATCCTGGGAGCTGTGGTGACCCTGATTGGGTCTCATAGCCTCCTAGGACCAGGCGTCCACATATGTGGACATCACATTTTGGGTTGTCTAGACTAAAATACTAAATTGTGCTCTACAAGGGGCTGATATCCACTTACGAGGACATTATACTGACACTGTTCTATCGAAATTTTAAACAAATATATTCATATGTGCATCTCATTGTTCTCAGAAACTAAAATTAGGAAAAAAAAAAATCTGGTAATTCTTTGTTTTTACATTTATCGGGTCTCGATATGCCCAAATATCAAAGAGAAAATAAAAATGCATGCCATGGAAGAGTTCGGATCTTAGGAGGTTAAGATGGATAAACAAAACAAATGTGCAAGAATACGAAACCAGGAGTCAGAGAGAGAGATATGCGAAACATAATGACCAGTATAATTAGAAATAAACGAATTGAAGGTAAAGCACATTAAAACAAGATCAAAATAGATTAAAATGAAATAAAGCAAAGTAATGAGAAAAGAATTGACTGCAAGACTGTCAAATTTACATCTAAAAATGTCAATAACATTTCAAAATGTATTTTCCTAGCTTTTAATTGGAATAAAAAAATTTAAGTCTGCAGTCGATTATGGAAAATGAATTGATGCATTTAAACTCTCCAGAAATATTATTATCAGCAGCTGAGACTACCAGCATCTGCTTTTCCTCTAACAACACGTAGGTGTGCGAGTCTCATACATTTCAGAAGCAGTTTTCCAGACTCCAAGCTGACAAGTAATAACTATGATTGTGCTCAGCAGATGCTTTTAGGGCAGCAGAGAGATGGGTCATTTACATGTGCATTTCAAAGAAGACGGCTACACGCGTTAACCCTCAGACTGTTCAGCCATGTTCCTGCACCACGATAAAGCAAACTGGCACTTAACAAGCTTTTTCATTCCAGTAATTTAAAATCATGTCCATGTAATTAAACCAAAGTAGACAAATATACACAGGTAGGCTATTACTACCTGAGTAGTATCAGAGCTGGTACTGCTGATCTAACTGCAACAAGGGGACAAAGCTTTCTGACTGGTGAATTTTGATAAAGCTGGAGACTCATGCCTAATTGTTATGTTGAACAGTATGAATGCAGACAATTGCAGCCAGCTGGGGCTCAGACTTCCCACCTGGAGAAGTGACAAAGGTAAATTAAATGAGCCAGTACGATCCGCTTTTTATGATTTTATTTCAACACTGGGCGCCACCTTCAGAATAAAAGCAGCCTCATTACTGAGTTTTTAATCAAATCAAAATCAGCCCTGCAATTATTTCCTCCCTCAAGCAATGTCCTGTCTAAACAGGTACATCTGAACTCACCGTGATTAGTTGAGTTGTCTAAATTTGAAATCCAGCTTTTCATCATACATAATAAACAATTTATTAAAGTGTGATTAAGCACTTATAAAAAGACGGTGTTTGTATCCGAGCATTACCTTAAGCATATTCTAGGTTTGTCGTATGAACTAGTTTGCATGCCTAAATAATCCTATTAACCACAGCTGATACATGTGTATTGTTTAGTTAAAGTATAATTGGCTCATAGCTTTTCCATCGAGTGCACCAAATACACAGCAGCTCTCAGGTAATTAAATTTTAAAAAGTGCCAGTTTGGTCAACTGTCATCATCAATTTGAAAAAGTGTAACTCATAATGACAAACTCAATCAGTGCCTGACGACAGGAAAAAAAAAAATATTCAAAGCATTTGTGAGTCACTGTGATTGTACATATATAGCAGTGATTCAGTAGCACTTGTAAAAGACTCTTGCAGGATTCATCAACCAGTTGCCATGCAACAGTCTTTACTGTGTTTCAGGTAGACTCGTCCAGCTGATTTGGTCTTACACTACTGTTTATCAGACACAAAAAGCAGTTAATGATGGCTTCCACAGGCAGCACGTCAATGTGGTAATAATTCCTCTAGTATTTATCACAAGTAACAGCTCACATCCACGTCAAAGGAGCGGCTCTGCCGCATGTTCCTGCACAGAGGAGCCGATATGGATTTACTTTGTTCTCCTTTTTTGAGCGTTTATGTAACGTGCACGTTCATGGAGTTTCAGGGCCTTCAGCTGTCAAAAGGTGTTTGATTTGAGGTCATTGCTGAAGCAACCACACCGCGCAACCTGCAAATGCTTGTTTCACATGACAGGATCCACAACTTCTGTCACGGCCGTCTGTGGATGTTTTCTTCCGTGTCATGGAAGTCAAGCTCTGCTTTGTTCCTCTGGTTCGATTTGTGGATTTAAAAAATCTGCATTCAAAAGAGTTTATGCGATCTAAAAATGCAGAGACACATCTTTACACTCAGGCATCTAATTGTAACTTATAGTAATCAGCTGAGTTCGGGAACTAGTGTTTGTGTTATTAGGAAGAATGTCTGTTGGGCTCAGGAGGTTTTCTACTAATTTAGATGATGAGTGATTTTCAGTCTAGTTCAGGGCAAAAGTCTGAACCCCAAAGGTCATCCATAGGTGTGCGTATGTGTGTGTAACAGATGAAAGATCTGCATTTGTAGAATAAAGCAGTTTGTGAATGTAAATTGTAGTGTAAAAAGCACTTTGGGTAGTCAAGAAATATTAGAAATACCCTTAATCAATCTTAATCCATTTTCCAGCTTTTGCCCTTTTTTATTTATTTAAGTTAACCACTGCAAATATTACTGCAGCCCTAAAAGAAATCATTGTAATATCAGAGAAAGAAGTGAGCATGGCTCTTTTGTTTCTAAAGATTTCAGTGTGGAAATCTCTGTCCAGCTGTCACCTGTTTAGTGTGTGGAGATGCATTAAAAAGATGCTGTACGATAACAGTGACATCTCAGAGGATTTAAATATTTAACAAAGTCATCACTGTTTCTCCTTGTGGGTTAATTTGTCCCCATTTGAAGACATGAATGAAATAATTGGTGTAATGCAGCTTGCACAAGTATGGAAGCTGCATTAGACCAATTAGGGGGCTTGCTAAGGGACCAATCTTGATTCATTCCTCCCAATTGATGATTAGCATAAGTAGGATGTATTTTATAAGTACATCTTTGATTACTGATGTGCCAGCTGAAGCAGTTTCCCTTTAGTAAGCACAGAATCAGACCTCGTGGTGACTGGGTTACATAAAGCAGAGAAGGGTTGGGAATGGACAGCGTCAGTGTTTTATTTTCTCCTTCAGACCTCACCAGGGAAGTCAGTGACGTCCTATTTTCATTGATTTGCCCTAGACTGCAGAGTTGAATAAGAAGACCTTACACCACTTCCAGTTCCTAATTACAAGCGTAACAGCCACATTGCCACAGTGTGCGCCGCACCAAGGGATTAAACAAGTGGTATTAATTCAGATTCTGGAAAACATTTTGTGATGCAGGTCATTATTCTCCACAGAATGGTCTCAGAATGATAGCCTAGACATTTGTTTGGATTCTGTAGAAAATAGAAATCAATGTGGAAAAAAACAAGAAGATAAATATAAACAACTGCAAATACATGTGCACTGCAGAGCTAGACGAGGCTGCCTTTAATACTAGCGTTGCACCAGACTGGACCAAAACTAAAATCCACTGCTGTTACACACATTTTTTTAAGGTTACACCTCCAAAAGAAAAATTCAAGATCACAAAAATAATCAGAGTTTTCACATGAGTCTATATTCATGATGTTTTTATCTGTTTCAGGTGGAGATTTACATTCTACTTATACATATTTACCTACGGAGTACGATTCCTTAAAAAGGTACGTTTTCCTTAAAGTAGAGTTTCTGTATCAGGAGCTGAATGTAATCTGGATCTGTGAGATTTGAAGCTATTTTCTGAACCACATAAAGTATAGCGGTACATGATTAAATTAAACTAAAGTGACTACTTCTATAAAGACAAAACAAAGGAAAAGGGAAGGCAGCAGAGGAATAAAAATGTCCTCTAATCAGTCAAAAGTTTTACTGTGTTACTATAGTGACTTGTAGTTTTTAACAGCTGGAAATCAGTAAGAAGGGCCACCTACTAATACAAAAACAAGGGCTTGAAATAACTGAGATAATGCAATTTTAAGTGGTCATCACAGCTATTTAATTGACTTTTTCATTGTTGAAAATTGTGGCTTTCCTACAGTGAGTAGTGTAAGTGTGTTATCAATAAAGCATGGATTTTTAAAATACCCCTTTTATGACATATATACACCATTTAACCAGCTGTTTATCTTAACTTTTAAGGCTACCATACCTAAAAGTATACCTGTGTATTAATATCATTCATATTGAACATTTTTCATGTTCTGTTAAAGGTTATTTTAACTTTCATGAACATGTAATGCACGTATGCGGTGCCCTAGGCCTACTATGTGTAGTTTCCAAGTGCTTCCAGTTGAAACCACTTTTCATCTTTAAAAAGTCTGAAATTCCAGCAGACACTAAAGGAGGGACATCAGTGAGCCACACTTCGTAGAGTTCATACATTTATGATAACAAGCCAGTTAAGCAAATTTGACTGAAATATGTGGCCGAGATGGGTTTAATAGAGCTCATGCATAAATTCATGAATATCCGTATATTAACACAATCACAGCAGTGGCTGAGACAGAGTGGGAAAAATCTCTCACTGACACAAGTTGCATGACGAAGCACTTTGTGAAAATAGTTAAGTCCCTGGCAGCCGCTGCTGCAGGCTCCAGCCTCTGCGGGATTTATTAATAGAGCGGGTCTGGAGAGGAGAGCAGGAGACGTAAACTCAGCCACAGTGATGGGTCACTGTTTGCTTATAACACATTTTTTTTAGCATCTAAGTTGCCATCACTCTTCTCATCTTTACGTCACTACTTGAGATTTTTGTCTTATGGTGGTCCAGCTTCATTTCTGAGCAGATTATAGCAACCGGCATTTGTTGAGGTTTTATTTAAGCCAAACAAACTACTGCTATCATTGCCCCTCAACAAGTCAGTCAAAGATTAATAATATCTTTTATTGTACTATGTGATTTTATTTGTCTAAGGTATAAACATATTGTTCTCATCTGCTGTAGACTCCATGGTTATGGAACACTAAAGAGTGCTGGTACAACTACCCCTACCAGGTAAACATTTACTCTGCAATGTTTACCCATCCCTTGCGATCATGTTACAGCATTCCTGGATTTACTACCTATCAAATATTTAGTTTAACTCTGTTGCTTTGTGTGTTTATGCAGCCACTGACTGTGGACATCCATTATTACTATATACTGGAGCTGTCTTTCTATCTGTCGTTGCTATTTTCCCAATTCACAGACATCAGGAGGAAGGTAATTATGAGCACACATCATAAAAAACACACATCATGCATGTCCAGTGGCACAAATCATCATTTGTTTGTTAGAAGAGAAAAGAGGACAAGGTTATTTACTTACTTATTTGTTTTGAATCTAGACAAATGTGTTATTCTTATGCAATTGTGGGTAGCACTATCACAGAAAAGACATCCCGATCTGTTTGTGATCACTGTATAAATTAACTAAACTTTAACACGAGTGCAAAACAATTTTATTTTAACATTCAAAGAGTTTACAGAAATTTTCCTCTCACTTTCCCTAGCTTTTGTGGAAAGTTGCTTTTTCTTTGATTAACTACATTTACATAATCATACATACATACATACATATTGAGCAAAGGTGAATTTATTAGCTACACCTTCCAAGTACCTGGTTGGACCTCCTTTGGTTTCAGTACCACCATAATTCTTCCTCTGACAGTTTGGTCGATAATGACATGACAGCATCACACAGTTGCTGAGATTTGTCAGCTGCACATTCATTCATGTGAATATCCCATTCCACTGCATTCCAAAGGTGCTCTGATGGATTCAGATCCGGGGACTGTGGAGGCCATTTAAGTACAGTGAACTCCCCCACACCATTGCGCCTCCACCAGAAGCGGTCTGAGTCGTAAATACAATGCAGGACTGATCCATGCTTTCATGTTGCTTATGCCAAATCTTGACCCTACGGTCCAAATGTTGTAGCAGGAAATAATTTTGGTGAGGCCGTGTGAGTTGTCTCTTGTTCTTAGCTCAACTTGTTATGTGTTCAGACATGGCCTTCTGTATGCCTTGGTTGTAGCCTGTGGTTATTTGAGTTGCTTTTGCCTTCCTATCAGCTTGAAGCTGTCTGGTCATTTTCCTCTGACCTCTGGCAGCAACAAAGCACTGGATATTTTCTTTTCTAGACCACTCTCTGTTAACCTTTTAGACGACTGTGTGGCGAAATCCCAGCAAGTCAGCATTTTCTCAAATCCTCTGTCCAGCATGTCTTGCACCCACAGCTATCCCATGTTCAAAGCCATGCTTAAATGCACTGATTGGCTGATTAGATATTTACATTAACGAGTAGTTGAACAGGTGTACCTAATAAAGTGGCCACCTAGGGTATAATGTGTCACATTTGACAAAATGATTTGTGTAGATGTGTTTTAAGTTAAGGCACATGAATACCTATGTGAGACATACATTTATCCTGATGAGAATAACATTGTAATAGAGTTATTCACAGCCAGCACTTCGACTTCACACAGCAGAAGTCTTTATTAGCAGTAGCTGAGATATATGCACCTACTGGCGGTTGAGACAGTAGTTAAAAAGGAATCTTTTTCTTCCCAGCGTTGCAATAAATCATTATAACAGAAGATCTGTATATTATTAAAAACACTGTTCTATGGAAAAATAGGCTATATATTTTGCTTATCTGCAAGCAGGTAAAAAAGTCTTTGTTTCGCATATTGTCGAGGTTATCTTATTTTATTGCAGTGGCCATATTTGTACACAAATTAATAAATTGTAGTTTGACTTATAAAATGCTACTAAAATCATTAAAAATATATGATAAAGTTTATATGTAAAATAAATGCTTAAGGTTCTCTCAAACTATTATTTTACTGAGCTTAAGCAGGGTTTTTTTTACCAACTTTTTTGTTTATCAAGTGTCTTATATTTTACAGTTGTTCACAAAAACACACAAATGGTGAAATTGAATTTTCTGTATAACTATTAGGACCATGTTTTTGGTTAAATCCTAGAACTAGCTGAACATTAGTTCATTACACTTCTATATACTACTCTGTGATTACTGCAGTCACACAGAGCATGTCTAGTGGTTTTATTGTGAAAAGGTTTTGAATGTACAAAGAACAAATCGGGTTTCTGGCACAGGTCACACAGCTACAAGAGTGAAACTGCATGCACAGCACCAGGACTCTGGAGGCAGCTCACCTAAATGGACTGCAGTCTGTTTTTAATGCTTCCTATCCTGTTCAAAGGCTCTAGTTTTACGTTCAGTTCACATTAATAAATAACAAACAAACAAATAATTCACATCAGCTCACATATCATATGACAAGTATGTATAGTAAATGTTTTGTCTGTGTTTTGTATTCACCTGTTAAATGTAAAATCTGCTTTTGCAAATAATCAGGTCTATTAAAGTGTACCTATGCTCATTTCCAGCTCTATATTTCTAGACTTAACTCTACTAAAGCTGACAGTAACCTTTGCTCTTCAAAATAATCCTTCTGCTGGATTATAGCGCACCCCTTCAGTTCACCCATTGTCTGAATCGAGCCATTTTAGCTGTGGTGCTACATTTAAGCCAACTTTTTCCGTTTCTTCTGATAGGCTGGCTCTCGTAAACAGGAGGTGTGTGTATAGCTCCTCTCTTTGACATCATACAGATTCATTATTGTAAAAACTGTCTGAAATAAAGCAATTAAAGCAATCGAAATCCTTGCTTTGGGCGTATAGGGCATGAATGCATGTACGCTGACTGATTTAAAACTTGTATATGCGTCAGTCATTGTAACTTTAATTGTATGACAGAAAACAAAGAAAAGTTAATAGCAAAAAATTCCTTTATTCTCTGCTGTGCATTCTTTTAAAGAACCAGTTTGGTCTGTGTCTAAGCTGAAAGTCAGTCCATGGAAGCATTCAATCATCCTCATCCCACTTCATCTTTTTTTTATGAAAATGGCCACACTTTTGGCTCATTAAGCATCAATTTGCATGCCTTCCAGCCATGATCATACTCCTGTCTCCACTCCATCCCAGCTCTGCCCTCTATTCAAACACACTCCGCTCACTGCACTCACAGCAGCAAGCAGCAGCAGCCCTCATAATGCCATGCTGTGTATGCCTTCACTCTGTCATCTCTTTGTTGACTGTTGGCATGTTGTCTGTTTTTGTTTCTCCTTTCAGTTTTTTTCATGCACAGCACTGCGCTGAGGAGGTCCTCTGCATCCCCTGCCAATTTCAGTATGTTCCCCCTGCACACTCTTGCCTTGCTTTCACTCTCTATCTTGCATCATTACTCTTCCTGCTCATCTTCTCTCCTCATTCACTTGCCATTTTGGACTGGTTCTGGGTGCTTTAAGCTGCCATCCTTGGATGATTTAGTAGCTAAAGATTTGTTAGAGGAATGCTCACCTTGTCCCCAGCCCATCCCCTTAGTCATCTGGAGCTCTATTCAAAGCTAGATAACCTAATGGCTCAAACCAATATCATTAGTCGTGTTGTTACAGCGGGGATTTTATTGAAGAAACGTAGCTTTTAGCTCAATTTCAACTCTAAAATTTCATTTAACACTTAAAAGTTTGAAAACTGTGGCCTGATATGTTTAAGAAAGGTTAAGAAGCACACAGGGCCCAGTTCCACCAACACTAAACCACACTCTAAAAAGGAAGATCTGGTGAACTGTTGTCTTAGTGGGATCTTCCCTTTTTGAGACACAACTGTGCCTGAGATAGTAGGATGTGTGAATATCTAGTTGTTTTTTTTTAAAAACACTACTGCAGAAAGTGTTGATAAATGCTTGGGCACTGGGGGTGTATTTGCTATTTTTGTTTGCATAAATTGTAATATGCACAGCATGCAGTGACATTTTCAAGTTCTCTCTATGGTTGTGTGACATTTCGCTGGATGCTGTTTCCCCAGGATTTCCTGATCATGTTCCTGCATCATGTGGCAACAATCTCTCTGATTGTATTCTCCTATGTGAACAACATGGCACGAGTGGGAACTCTGGTCATGTGTCTCCATGATGCAGCTGACGTGCTGATAGAGGTGAGCATTGGGGGAGAGTCCTAAACTCTAGGGATAGATAGATTGGTGTGTGGGTAGAGTGTTTTAAACACTCTACGCCAGGGGTGCTCAATCCCAGTCCTCGAGAGCTACCGTCCTGCAGCTTTTAGATGCTTCCTTGTTCTCACACACCTGAATCAAATGAATGGCTTGTTATCAGGCCTTTGCCAAACTTGATGGCATGCTGAAGAGGTAATCAAACCATTTGATTCAGGTGTGTCGGAACAGGGATGCATCTAAAAGCTGCAGGACAGTAGCTCTCGAGGACTGGGATTGAGCACCCCTGCTCTACACAGTATGAACAACACACCATACCATGTAACAACAACTCTATGCGTAAAAGTACTGGGTTGCCTACACATTACACCTACAGGAGCTGCTCAGCCATAGAAACCTTTGCAACAAATCTCCTGCTACACAGTTTTTGTGCAAAGCAGAGGTGACTTTTATACATTGTGCATCTCAGCAGTCCCACTCTGTAATTTTATGTGGTTAGCCATTTTGTGGCTTTGATCCTAAACACTTCCACTTTGCAATTATGCCAGTTAAACGTCAAGAGTTTGCTGGTGAAATTTCTTCTAAGAGGGAAGAAATTTCACAGTGCCACACTCAGTGACGTCTTTATAACGATCCACTCTTTCACCAATATTTGTAAAAGGCAGACTGCATGTCTGGGTAGTTGATTTTATACATCTGTGGCAATAAGACTGAAAACGTCTGAATTCAAAGATGACGAGGTGTGGTCCAATACTTTTGTCCATACAGTGTGGATTAGATCTAAATTGCATTGCTCTTTAGAGTCTAGACTGAAGGTATTTTGGTAGTTAAATGTTTTTGCTCTTTAGCACATTCAATTTGTAATACAAAGCTGGCTACTAAACTAAAAAGTAAAAAGAATAAACAAAAAAGCGACAGTTGTTGTCATGAATCTTTTAGTAATTTTGGGCTTTTAATGTTTACTTTCCGGGTTGGAATGATTGTAAAGCCTACGTATTTAATGACGTTTAAAAGAAATAAATAAAATAATTGGGTGCAGAAGTTTTCATTTATTTTGGATTTTCTCTTATTGACACAGGGTCAAACTTATTCATATATTATTCACTGATATTTGGGTAAATGTCTCATAGCAAGATGCATCTGAGCTACAGAATCAACCTTTGGAGATTTACTTACCTGGATGATTGAGAATGCATCAAGACCCTCAGCTAAACACTGTTGATAGCCATCAACAAGCCTCATAGTTCTGGCTGAATATTTGACCAATCATCCTAGCAAAACTGGTAGAGTTCTTTTAAATTGGTCGGGTTTCTCTTAAGCATGGTCCACTCATTTTAAATAGAGTTGAGGTGAGGGCTTTAGGAAAGTCATTGAAAGCCAGGCCCACCCATCATTCCACCCTGGGAAAAGAACAGTTGAAAGAATATCATTGAAAGCCCCAAATTATCATGACATTCATGAACAACTGCATGTGTAGGATGTAGCCCTTTTAACACAGAAATCCCAAATATAAAGTTCAGAAAAGAGTTTAACACTTGGATATTGCATGACCGCCATGCAACGTAGTCCATTTCATGGTTTATGTAAAAACTCACTGAGTTTGGTGACTATTTTGAATTCCTATTTTGACCAGTGTCCATCAGTATTAAATGAAGAGGAGGATTAGGTTTAGATGATCAGCAGTATTTGGTTTGGCTAAATCAACACCTATTTTAAATGATAAAAGACAAGAAGAAAAAAATGCCTGGCACTCCAAAACCTGAGTGAAGCAATAACCTGGTATGACCTATGGATGACAAGAATAATATGTTTTGACCTGCACACTAGGTCAGAAGCACTCACCAGGATATAGGTGTACATGTTTTGTAGATAAATGAGAGAAAGAGGTAAATCTGGAGCAAGCACAGAGAAAAAAACATAGTGCTTCTGTTATTGCTTGCTTACATTTGTCAGCAGAACTGGCATGCCGGCATTGATCAATAGTTTTCCTGCTGACCGAACTAAAAGGGTGAATGTAGGGGCATACTGGAGCATTGTGCATGCATCAAACCCATTTTAAGGCATTTCTTTCTTCTGCAAGACAACAACCACACATATCTAGTGAAAACAACCAGAAAGAGCCCTTCAGGATAAAGAATAGGCTTGCCAGTCATCTCATCTCACCTTATCTTGTAATCAGTCACCTGATCTCTACTTTTAGTAGACCCCACAACAAGCAAGAGCTGAAGGGATGGGGTTAATGGCTGATGCCTGTTTTTTTGAAAACCATTTCCACAAATGTTGAACATGAGGATTTTGTTTGGCTTTATGTTTATCTGCACATTAGTACCCTAATCTAACTACACTACGTGCTAAACAGGCTTCACCTCCCACACAACTCTTCCAGCATTGGTGTAACCTACACACATTTAACAGACTTTAACGTAATGTTTTTTAATTCAAACTGGGAACATGAGTTTTTTCCATTTTTTTAAATTTTGTTATTTAGATTAATTACTGTTTCTTTTTTAACCCCAGGCTGCCAAGATGGCCAACTATGCCAAATGTCAGATACTGTGCAACTTGCTATTTGCAATGTTTGCTATTCTCTTCATAAGCTCCAGGCTGGGAGTTTACCCCATCTGGTGAGTGTTATTTGCTTCCTTTGTTGTGTACCATAGTTAGCATCCTTGTAAAGTCAGGCTTCAGTGCAGTAGTGTTAGCCTTTTGCGTTTGCATACATTGGAGTGCTCACACGTTGTCAGAAAGTTGTTTTTTTGTTTGTTTGTTTTTTAAAAAGCAGATGCCTGTGTTGCTCTGCTCATTTTGGCAATTCATCTCTGAGAATTTAGCCATCAAGATCTCAGTGGCTTTTTTTTTCCTTCATTTTTTTTCTGCACAACAGTTTGCAGTTCAGACAGAATCTCTTTGAATTTGTGTTGCTAAGTAATAGTTACTATGGATACCACAGCTTTAACCTCTCAAAGAAAGCCAAACATATCAGTAAATGAAAAGCAGATCATTATGGTTATTGGTTTATCTTTGAAAAGTGTGTCTAGAGTTTGATGGGATTGTAAAAAACATCAAAGTGATTTCCATTCAAAAAGAGCTTTCATCGTTTTGTTCTGCTGCTTTTTAGGTGTTTTGCCTTTAATTTATTCACCATTATAAAGTGGAGTTAATCCAAATTTCTGCAACAGAGAAAAGATTAATTAAATGTTTAAAAGATTTAATTACTCTGTAAAAGCTTCAATTAATTTCTTCAATAACTTTGCGAAGGGCAGTTATTATTTGCCTTTTTTTAAAATAATATTTGCAGACCATACATTTATTTTAGTCCTTGAAAGAGTGCATGGAAGTCATTCCACAGTCATCTGTAGCCACAGCGTTATCACACCTTTCACAAGTGAAGAGAGACGTAATTTAGTTTTCCAGTTTGGCAGCTGCAGTCGTCTGCTTTTCTTTGAGATACCATCGGGTCTTGTTCAGCACAAAAATGCTGTTTTGAGTTTATAGAATCAAGATTGTCTTCGATAACTAGGGGCTTTCTGAAAAAGTCCTTTGAGAAATATTTGTCACAAAGAAGTGTTCAGAAAGAAGCTATTAGCCGGCACCCCACAGTTCTCTGTCTTTTGTTCATACTGTAATATAATGCTCGCATACGCTACATTTTAGTCAGCCCCCACCACGCCCGTAGTACAGTTGTCATTACTGTAAAGCTGTTGCCATGGCTTCAGTATCTGGAGGATGATTCACAGAACCAATTGGAAGAATTGTTCCAGGGTTAAATTTAGACCCTTAAAATTTCAATCGTGTGTCATGTGAAGTTAGGAGGCGCAACTGCTTTTTCTTACAGTGCCAACTTTAATTACATTTCAAATTATTGCTCTACTTATATTGAACTATAAATAAAACACTCACATTGCTGTCTCCCTTTTCATAAAACACCTGGATTTTAACAATATGTTTGGAGCAGAGCTTTCTTTCTGTGGCTTTGTGTACTCGCCTGCGGGACACGCCCGAATGCTTTAATTCTTTATGTCAAGTTAATTTTCTCTGTCTCCCTCTGTTGCTATGGAAGGATTTTAAACACCACCTTGTTTGAGAGTTGGGAGATTATAGGGCCCTATCCATCCTGGTGGGTTTTCAACCTGCTTCTGATCATGCTGCAGCTGCTCCACTCCTTCTGGTCCTACCTCATAGTGAAGACAGCATGCAGAGCCATCTCCAAAGGAAAGGTGAGTCACTAAATCCAGTTCTGCTTTCAAGTCCTTTTGCAAAATCCTTACCTTTGTATTTAGGGTGCTGTGCTGCTAGTGCATCTATAAATAGTGTGTGGTGTGCTCAGAGGCCATTTTTTTTTACTTTCTCTTTCTGTTTTCTATGCTAACCTGCAACATTCAAGGTGGGAAAATGGAATCCGTTACATGTAAGTACGAGACAGCCTAATGACACATTGTAAAACATCTAGTTTTACCTCATAAATGTGGTTAACGGCCGAAAGCTCCTTAGTCGTGCTGTTCACAGGTCCCTGAGGTGGAAAACTCCCTAGCTTTTCCTGTACCACCCTTTTTCAACTTCCTCTGAAGTATCTGGACCTCTACAAGATGGATTCACTCATAATTATGGACAGACATTTAGGTTCCCTACACAATCAATCCAATTAGGTTTGGTGGTCATTTAACTCCTTTAACTTTTTAACTGGTGCCATTGTCATCAAAGGCACCAGAAGTAGGAAGGGCTTAGTAGATTGCGCTGTTTTAGCGATTCCCCTCCACTCGAATAAATAAATCTCTTTTTGTGTTCACTATCTTCTAGTGGATTTGAAAACCTTTCCATGTGTTTCTATTGTTAAGATGTACAAATGGCATCTGTTGAGAACTTTTTAAGGACATTACGTGCATCGTGTCAACAGGTTTTTAAGCTTTTTCGGTAAATTTCACAGCGCTTTGTCCCTATTGTGTCAAGATAACCGAGACCGACAACAGATACATTGGTGCTGGCAGTTTAGCTCTAACTTTCCATAATGCAAGGTCAGCACTTTGAATCTCAGCCTTTAAAGATTTGGCGTTTGTATAACTGTATTTGCTGCTAACCTTGATTTTTACATCAAAATGTTAAAATGTCCAAGGCTTTCCTTTATCACCAGTGACAAAACTGATGACATTCTGTTAGCCTGAGCTTTAACGTGGCAAAATAAGGTGTGTTACAGTTTTTGGCTTTTAAAATGTAACCCAGTAGTAATTTCTGTCCCTTTACTAAAATATAATACTCATATTCAAATACATCTGAACAGCTTTGGTCAATCAAATCTATCCAGTAGATCTCCTCTAGTAGGAAACTCCTAACTTTGCCACCACTAAATGCCGTTCTAAAGTCAAAGCTCAGAATTACTTTTAAGTTTGTAGGAATGATTTCCTGTGACGTTCTATGTTGTATGTTGGTGGAATGAGTTGTTTGCTGAACTGTGCTCCTGTGGCTGTCCAGCCTGAGATGGAGAGGCTGTGAAGGTTCGTCCTATATTGCCGGTGACTTGGACAGCATCCTCCTTTCTAAAACCTAGGGTGGCACCAAAACTTATAAAACTTATAAAACATCCTGAGCACCATCTAGTAGATGTTCAAGGATTTCTCATCTCAGAAAGCAGAGATGGTTTTGACCCTTCTTGTAAAAGACTTCTGTGCTTTTAATAAAATCCTCTTTACTGTCAGTGTGAGCACCGAGGTAAACCTCACTGGTATTCTTATCCTCCCCATGTCCACAACCATGTCTGATAATAATGAGTAGATTGTTGATCTTGATCAGGTTTATCAAATGCGATCAGCCAGCAGACCTACTTATTTCAGCTTTTGACGTCTTAAGAAAATTAAACAGTGCTTTAAAAATGTAAAACAGGCACAATTACTTTATTGAATGTTGAGGAAAAGAACTGTAATAAGTATGTACTGCCATTAAACTCAGATTCAGCGCAGCAGATTTTAGTACCACATGCCGAGAGTTGATATCAGGCACAGAGGTAACTATCTAAAGGATGGGGCTAAAAGATTTCTAGACACACAGCATCACAGTTGGTTCATAAACAGTAATCATGAATTGTAATACGCTGTGAATCAGTTTTTTAATCACTGTAAATTTAGTGATGCAGGTGTGCACTGCAGGAGTTTTAAAATTCCAGGTTGCTACAAAAGAAAAAACAGAAAATGGTTTAACTCATATGACAGTGCACTTGACTAAATTTGAATCGATGAATAATAATGTGTATTTTGAATAAAAAGCCTGCACAACATTAAAGTAGATTTGTTTTTTAAAAAAAATCAGCATTGTCTGTGTCATGTTTCAGTTAAACTGTCCAACATGTGGCCATTTGTTTATTTTCTCTAAATCAGTGTTGCAGATTATCTGAGAAATAATATGGTAATATTATTAATATGGTAATAAGCATGGTAATCGTGTATTTTGGATTGCTAGAAGGAAACAGTTAAATAGTAATTTTGGCTATTTTTTAATCATTTAACATTTTACAGACAAACAAGCATCAAACAGAGGTCTCCATATTTTATGTTTGCAAAAATTGATGCTTCTTCTTCTTTTTTTCCCGCCTAATATTGATTGGCAGCTCCTGTTTTACCTCCAAAAACCATTTATAATACTGTTATGCTTGGCCGCCTCAGATAATGAAACAAATAAGAATTTTAATGAGGAAAAAAATGTAATCTCGAGCCGGCCCTTTCTTTTCCGCAGGTGTCTAAAGACGACCGCAGCGACATCGAGTCCAGCTCTGATGAGGATGACAGCCCACTGCCAAATCAGAAGCACCACACCAGCACCACCAATGGGACAAACAAAAATCACGGCACCAACGGCTACCTGATGGGAGCCCCGTATCCCGACGAGCACTGATATCACAAGAGCGGATCCACGCTACAGACACCATCCGTGTGTGTGTGTGTGTGTGTGTGTGTGTGTGTGTGGTGGGTACACGAACAACATCGCCAGTCTGGAAGTTCTGGATAGATTTAGCTAAATGCAGTTTTGTTATTGATTCTTTACTAATTTCCTTCGACAGTTTACTCTCCTCATCTATATATTTACATCAAACTGCACTCAGTGAAATATCAAAGCACTCCTATTGGTACAACCCACTCTCTGTTTAACCAGTGAATGAAAGCCTTTCACTCTATGGTGTAAGCATGCTACTCTAACATACAGTGGTCTGGCATACTGGGGGTGTGTTTTCTCCTATGTTTGTGTCATTCTATGTTATTTATTTATAATTTTTTTATAAATATGTTTGCAGACTGTAGTTGGACATTTATTTTACATCTTAGGCATTCTTTCATGTCAGTGTTAAAGATGGCATACTCCTGAACAAGTAACAGTAACGAGTATTAGCAAAATGCTAAAGACCTGGGTTTACTTTTAATGCTACACCTCCAAAGATATGCCACAACTCACAAATGGATAGTTATGTGACATTCACTTACACTTTAAAATTCATTGTCCACTCAAACTGTATATGAGATGTCAATAACAGTATTATGTGTGTGCATCAGACATGGCTAGATGCTGTATTCCCTGTTGAAGCATTTTGTTAATTATTCTGGTACATTTCTGGTAAGCGTTACATTAAAGGCCATTTGTCCTCTTTTGAGGCAGACAAGAATTGTTTGAATAGTTCAATAAAAAAAACAAAAAACATAAGTGTTGCAAATATGTGCGAGTGTGTTGAATAAGCTTAATCGTTAAGGTAGCATGGCTCATAACTGCAGTGTACACAGTTTGACTGCGACAATTCAAAATGCCTGCTGTGAAAAGAGGCTACTGAGTGACACATTAGCCTCAGTAACACATAGACATCACTCAACCTCCTCCCATTGCTTCTTTGTACACGGTTGCTAAATGCCGCAAATTTATACTGCTGGCAGGTTAGGCTGATGTTAGCAACCCAAAATGATGGAAACAGAGGTTGACAAGGTCAACACAACAACAAAAATACTGATTGGGATTCTCAAAAGAAGATAATACACATTGAAATATTACATTTGAATAAATGTTCTAGGAGCTGAATCGTGTGCATCTTTAATACAAAAGGTAAGAACAAAATATAAACATAAAATAAACCAGGACCACTATAAACACTATGAGAATATGCAGCACAAATATGTTATCTTACAAAGTAAAGATAAGCCTCTATGGACACACACAGAGCCACCAATAAATGGGGCAATTACAAAATAGGTAAGTATTTACCAGTACGTAAAGTTTATTTACAGAGTGCTTTTCACAGACACAAAGTGCTTTCCAACACGAAAAGTAAAAACTAGGAAATGGGGAAAAGAAAAGCAGAAAATAAAACAAGAGAAACCTAGCTTTCATAGTAAAGCAGATAGTAAGTGAAAGACAAATAAGCAATGCTTGGCCTTGAAGAATACCAAGAAGCAGGATGACAGAGGCAGAGGAAACCAGAAAGTAATAAATCCAGAAACACAACCAAACAAACACAAAATACAGAGTGAAAAAATCCAGGGCTAGGACAATATCTAATAACCCCAGAATCCTAATGATAAAAAATAATGCAGTCTAAATAAATTTTGCATTAAACAACTAATACTTCATTACCTATTTACGTTAAGGCACAATGTATAGGGCTGATAGACAGCTGGTGGATTTGACTTGGTTCAGTTCAGTTTTGTGGGATGCCAGCTGGTTGTGTGTTTGGACACGCAGACCAAACTTACCAGATTTAAATTGATTGGTCATGTAAACTTTAAAAAGGAGGATATGTTTCATAACAAGAAGTGAAAAAAAGTAGAAACTGCCAATTACCAGACAGGCACTAAATAAAACCACATAAGTCTTTACAGAATAATTATTACTAAAACATCTCAACGTAAAAGTATTAACTTTACTTACTTTCTTTAACTTTCACTAAAAGGTTATTAGGAAACTCGGCTGGTTTGATGAGCTGAAACATTTTATAAAGTAGTTCTATTTGGTCGTATTCTTTTATTTATTTATTGTTGTTAAAAGCATGGACAGACCTTTTTGTGGTGTCTATATACTCCTCCGTCCTAAATCAGTTGCAAATAAACCTGCTGCCTTCCAGTTTGAGTTTACACTTTCAGCTTCTTCCTTTTTTCCCACTCCTCTCATTGGAATTTTCCTTTGGCGCAGTGGATAAAGCTCAGGTGATTTGCGCATGAGTAACTTTGGGAGGAGGGTGGTCAAAGTTCCAGGTACAAAGTCAACAAACAGCCACAGTCTTAAGATGAAGGAACCTACCACCACCTGCTCTGTGAGTATTTATTTTTGACCGATCGCACAGCTTCCACATTCAAATCAAATGTTTCAGACACCCACTGTGTATTATTCATCGCTTTTCAGTATCACCAGCTCTATCAAAACGTGAAACAATATTCAAAAAATGGGGAATACTTCTGCAAAGAGCTCATGTCCGTTTTCCAGCAAAGGTACGCTCACTGTAGTTAGAAAACACCTGAGTCACTTCAGGACTGTTTGACCCAGGGTTTTTTTTTTCTTCTCCCTTGCTGCAAACTTTTTCCTGTTTCAGGGCAGAGTTGGAGCTTACTTACGCCAAAGGCCTACAAAAACTTGCAGGCAAACTCATCAGGGCCTCCAAAGGAATGTCAAAGAAGTAAGGGGGACACTGGGCTGTGTTTTGTCGTTTGTCAGTTTTGTGTTTAACATGACCTCTTCCTGGGACTGACCGCCATGCGGTGTACAGGAATAATAGTGTGATGAACAATAACATGCAGCCACCAAGTTAGATGTGATCAAAACACAGGCAGGTGTCAGGCTAATTAGCCCACAGCTCTAACCTTTTCATGCTGGCTCCCCACTCAGTTCCACCCACAGTGCCTGGTGTCATGTGTCAGATGAGATGTACTCAAGAGCAGACGCCCACAGGTAGTTTTCAACCCGAGTTCACCTCGAGTCTGGGCCAGTCGAATGATTAAACAAATGTTGTCTTGATCTGGAGTTTAAAGGCAGATTTATGTCTTCATTTCAGATCAGTAGGAAATGCATTTCAGCAAGAAGCAATTCTGGAAATACGACAAGTCTTAGACGAGCATAATAAGAGGAAGAGGCCTGTATGTAATTCAGTCTTTCTTTTAATCAAAATCTCTCAGCTACAGCTTCCAGTCATAACACCATATGCCACTCTTTTCTAGCTTGACAGTGCTATTGAAAGAACCGGAAAGCTTGTTACTGCTAACTGGAGTGAGCAACTGAAGGTGAGGATTTTTTTTCCAATAACAAAAAAGAAAAGAAGGAGGTGTTTTTAACATATACAGGGACAGGAATCCGCTTTGGTGGAGCTGCTGTATCATAAATCCATAAAACGTGCAAAATATGTTGTCCCTACTGGTAGGAATTACTATAATGTGGATACCTGCGATAATGCATTAGAATGCATGCAGAACTCACAGGTCTGATATAAGCTTTAATAATATATGTGTTTGAACAGTTGCATGCTATTTAATGGAGGGTCATGCTGAGGAATTATAATACTTTATGATTTTATTCATGTTTGATGGCACATTATAAAGTCTTATTATGCCTAACCATAACCCTTCGTCCCTTTCAAAATCGTTAGATTTATCATCAGTCACTGTGATGTTTGACCTTGTGATCCATAATGATCATGCATAAAATGACTCTTGTGACAGTTTCCAGGAATTTTTCTGCTGCAATACAAATCTGTTATAAATCGTTTTTAACACATGATGCATTCATTGAAAATGTTTTGAAAAATAAAATAATTTAATGTAATAAGAAACTATATTTGTAGATATGAGTGTAAAATCTCATATCTACAAAAAATAAACTCACAAGAAGCCAAAATAAATATTTTTTTTTTTTGTTGTTTTTTTAAATTCAGTCTATTCCTTTTGA
>VUQR01037257.1:21892-45750 GCA_015108515.1 Hemichromis elongatus
GTCTATCCCTTTTGACACACAGCATCCCAAAGTAGTTCTAATCTTATTTAAGGTTCATAATAATAAATTCATTTGATTTCTTCTTTCTAAACTAGATCAAAAAGAAATTAATTGGACTAACAAGAGAACACGAGGCTCTGTTCAACTTTGTTGAAAACAACAAACACAACTCAACTGAGAAAGAAAAACAGAAGGTACAGAGTGTGTCGTACTGTTTTCATCACTGCAGCCTTTTTCACCATGGGGGGGATACTTACTGGAAAAAGCTGTCAGCATGGTTGCTGAAGTTTTCTCTCTGTTCTTGACTTCAGATGCTTAACAGGCTGACTAAGTCAGCAGAGATGGAGACGCGGGTGGATGAGGAGTACTTTAACATCAACATGGAGGGTCATCAAATGAGACTCAAGTGGGAAAACACATTGAAAAACTGCTACCAGGTGGAGAAAATAGTTTCCTACTTGTCATTTTGTGGGCACTTAGCTGTTCCTCTTATTAAGAGTGGCTCTTTATGAGATAACAGGGCTCAGTGACGTAGTCAAGAGTTTTTCAGAGTGTGAAAGATTTAACTTCTGATTGTTTGGTTCCAGAAAACTCTATAAGCACTAGGTCAGCTTATCACCCAGGACAGTATTTTGAGCACAAAAACCACTGAACATTCAGTTAGGTCCAGTCCAGTGTACAGTCCGCCACAAATTCCAAAAAGCATATGGCAGACAAACCATTCTCATCATTTTCCTTCTGACTTTTATCTAGTTTTGTTACTGGTGGTAGCGATAGTACCTGAAGCCCATTTAGGTTGCACAGGTCGTCCCCCAGGATGGCAAATTCGTTAAAAGAATATTTGCAGCACAATCTCAAGAGTGTGATACTAAGAAGTGGGCTACTACAAGGTCATAGTGCTGGAGAAGAGCAAAAGACCCAGCTACAAGTTTCTATTCTTCTGTACAAATCATTGCTAGTGCACTGCTAGTGCCTTACAAAATGACCTCCAGTGGGCTACTCATGCATGTTTTTGACCAAACTGTTAAAAGCAGGCTCCATGAGGTTCCACTTTCTTTTAATAATAACTATGCTACCATGACTTTTCGCTAAGATGAGAGCAGGTTCGCTATGAGAAAGTGACAATCACGAAAGAGTCTGGAGATGTCATGGCAGATATTATACTGGCTGCAGCATCATCCAGTATGACTGCTTCAGCAGAGGGTCAGTGGTTGTATGGGCAAACATTACCTTGGAAGGTTACACAGACTTGCACTTCCTGTTAGATATCAGGATGAAATTCCCAGACTCACTGTTACACCTTATGCTGGTGCACTGGGCCTTGGGTTCCTCCTGGTGCAGGACAGTTCCCAGGCTCACATGGCCAGAGTGTGTGAGCTGTTTCTTGATGACAAAGACAAAGATGGTTCTAACTTCCCCTGCTGTTCGCTAGGCGTGAATCCAGTTGAGAACCTCTGGAACTTTATGTATTGATGCCTCCAATGCTGACAAAAAGCGCCACAGACTGCACAGCAGCTCACTGATGCCTTGATCCAAATCTGGGAGACAATCTTTCAGGACATTATCCACAGTCTCATCAGAATAGGGTCATAAGCATTACTGAGCCACATTATGACTCAGGTTGGATCGGCCTGTTATTTCAGGTTTTAACTTCACCACTTGGTGTAATCTTCAAGGATAGATTATGATAATGAATTCTACTGACGGTGGTTATGTAATTTTGTTCTCAGTGAATTATGCAACGTACATTTTTTTAGCTTACATGTTTTTTTTTGTTTTTTTTTTTATCAAATTCCACTCTTTGGAGCAGTGGACATTGTATGTATTTTCAGAGATTCTCACATTTAGTCTGTGTACACCTTGTTTAATAAGGACACAGTACCAGAACTTAGGGCTGCCGGCTTCAGCCTGTGATCTTTCTTTTACTCTACACGTGGTCTTTCTACACATTATGACCTGAATCACTTGGTGATTTACTCTATTTAAGGGTTAGATGGCAGTCATCTAACACAAGGGCATATATTTGGTGTTATGCATTCCATGGTTTAAATGGCCAGGAGATTATCTGAACAAGGACTTTTTCACTTTCTGCTCTTTCAGATCATACAGGAGCTGGAGAAGCAACGGATTGAACTTCTGGGGAACATCCTGAATAGATATAACCTCCAAATGTACAGCTTTGGGCAGACCCTCAAACATGTGAGACATCCTGGCCACCATCATCTAGTACACATTGAATCACTTTAAGGATATTATATCACCTATGCATACTTGTGCTACCTCTAGGGTCAAACACAGATAGAACAGGCAGTCCAAAGGGTGGACATTGATAAAGACATACAAGCCCTGGTAGAGGAGAACAGAAACACCACTGAAGATCACAAAGCCGAGTTTTTGTTGGCTGATTATTTCGTAAGTCTTTGCTGTCTGAGAATCTGCTGTTGCTTTTTAAACCAAAGTATTTTTTTTCTGCAGGCGGTCATCTCTGCAGGGGGCATCTTTTTTTATGTTAGTGTGTGTCTGCTGCAGATAAAAAACATATTGGCAGAGCCTGACAGAAATCTTGTACTGTGACCTACTGTTTATTTACTGTTACATAAATATAGTACATATATAGAACAATATACATTTTTAAAGATGTGGCTTCTTTGGAAATATGATGGTAAACTCAATGAGACTTTTCTGGTTTAATAAAATGTAGTTACTATACAGGGATACGTACGATTGGGGTGCAACAGGCGCATATCTAAAATGTTTTCAGGACGAATTCAAATTTAACGTGCTACCTTAAGCCCACCTAAATCCTTGTAGATATAACCATCGACTGTAGATTTTTTAAAAATGTTCCTGATTTAATAAGTGACCAGTTATCTATGCTCAGGAGGAAGACAGCAAATCATTCATGGACAAAGACAGAAGAAGTGAGGCAATCAAGCTTAAACTTACGCGCCTTGACGAGAATATTACGAAAACAAAGAACGACTGTGAAGGCAAGCTCTGTTACGCAGTTTTAAAAAAATAATAAGTCAAGTCATTTGTTGTTTTTCTGTCATTCTAATTCGAACAATGTGTCGCAGGAATTGAAAAACTTATGAAAACATACTCTGAAAATCCATCTTTTTCCAACCAAAAGAACCTTGAGGAAACCCAACAGCAGCTTGATGAGGTACATAGTGTACAGTAATGATGGAGTGGACGTGGATTTATACTGCCGTGTGCTGTTTGATGTTTTCTTTAAACAGACCATGAATCCAGGGTTCCCAAGTGCTTACTAATGTCAACTCATGTATAGAACACTCTAAAACTGGATCTCCTGGAGGCTACTCACTACAAACTCTCCACATCGCTGTCTGAATTAGAAGGGAAACCCAAGTCCCGTCACCGATTGAGCGGCAGTATTCTGAAATGGAAGGACAAGGTAAGACTTCCATTATGCAGCTGCCTTTTGTTAGCACAGAGGGTTTGTAACTGGACTCAATCCTCAGCTTAATGGGAACAGATTTGATGGGGGTTAACTTCAATCTCTACCAGTAACATATTTACAGCAGATTAACTGGAACTATAGTGGAATATTGGTTTTACTGGACAGATGGAACAAGTAAGAAACAGGATCTTTTTGATTTTCACACTGTCTTCCCAGTATGTTACCTTCACTATCTCCACCACCCCACCACCCTTCCTGTCATTCAAACGCACGTATTCTGTTTTGATTCTACAGACTTTTCATTCCTCTCCTTCAATATTTTCACCTCACCACGTTCTCATCCACCCTTAATCAGTATTTAGCATCAACTGGTGAATCAGGTTGCTGGGGCAGGTTTCTTCTGCAACAGGCTTGTCATAGCTGATAGTTTGGTATTGCATCAATAAATATACCTAACTTTGGTTCGCATGCACATTTGTAGAGGTAAAATGCATTTACCGGCACTTCAGATAAAATATTTGCCTGGTTTTTCTGAATGAACAAGATTATTTGTGTTCTATATTATTAGCGATCCTTTCCTTTTCTATATCTCATGAGTCACTGCATAAACAGCATGAATGCATTTCAGATGAATCATCTTACATTCAAAATCGGCTCATAATATTACCATCTACAGTACATAAAGACAGAAACTGTCTCAATGCAAAGCAAATTACTGCTAAATTACACTAAATTGGTAGGTAGGACAGTTTGCTTGCCGGAAAATGAGCAAATGAGTGTCTTATTAAATTAGCAAAAGACCAGAAAAAAAAGACTGGAATATCAAAAAGGCAAATTTTTATTTTACATTGTTGTACGGTGCTGTGTTTACGGTTCTGTAAGGACAAATGCTGTAGTTAAAACCCTTTTTTCTTTTCAAGGACTGTGAACACAGTATAGTTCAGCTGACTCGTCCAGTCAGACTCAGGAGGACACCCTTCAGATCCCGACAGTCACTGAGAGCTTCCATCATTTACAAAGGACCACCTCTGTTTGTGACACAGCAGTCTGTGGGGGCTTCAAAAAATGCCACTGACCAGGTCACTTCTACAAGACCGACACAGGAAAGTGAAACTGCAGAGAGTGGCAGCACTGTTAATGGAGGATTGCCTCACACAGAAGAGGACAAAGGACAAGGTAATTCATTTACAGAGCACAGACACAAACTGTTTGTTTAAAATTACACCATCTGGAGATTCAGGAAATTAAAGCACTAAAAGAATTATATATTTTTAGCAGATAAAAAAAGCCCCGAGTTGTGCAGTATAGGAAAATGCAAGGCCATTTACAACTTCACCCCTGAGCACGATGATGAACTGGCTCTGAACGAAGGTAAGTGACACTAAATTAGTTTACTAAAAACATTTGCATTTTTTTTTTAAAAGCAAAGACTGAAAGTTTGAGTGAAAAAAATAATCTGTTTCACAGGAGATCTACTAGAGATTTATTCCAAGGAAGAAAACGGCTGGTGGTTTGGCATGCTGAACGGGCAGATGGGCCATTTCCCGTCAACCTACGTCAAAGAGCTACCCCGGTTAAGCAGCATTAAGTCATCTGATGCCTGACCGACCCCGAATCAAATCCTACCCGCCGCGATGCTAAACATTTAATAGAAATATAGACCGCTATCTGTGTATGCACTGATTTTAATTTGGTTAATTATTCAACATGTATCACATTCAATTCTTGTATATTTATGAATTGAGATGTACATTCAGCATTTCTTTTAAACACGGTCCCCTGGGTATTTTTTTTAATGCTCCTAGGATTCAAGATGAACATTACCAGTAATATCTAATAACAAGTTTTTTCATAATTTATGTTACACTCGATACAAGGTCGACTAACACAAAGCTTTATTACATCACTGATTTCTCTACCACATGTAAAAAGAGATTTGTAACAAACAAATAAATGAAAACTGTTTGCATCAATGTCTGGGTGATCAATTCCTTGTTATTCAGGATTAAAAGTAAGTTTGACGGTGTTTTCTTAGATAAATTTAAATGGCTGGACATAAACTGCGCTGTGGTTTGGGGAATGCCTCGAAGCGGACTGGCCTGGCAGATCCCCATGTAGTAAATAGAAGCAAAAAAGTTAAAGAATTGAAAAAGGGAGGGAGGGGCACGTAAACAAAAATGAACAGTTTGTGGAACTGGGGGAACATATATAGATGACAACCGGAAGGAGCGTGTTTGGGGGCGTGGTCCCGCTCCTTCAGATACTCGTCTGAAATGACGCCAAAAAATACACTTTTGTTTTTTTAATAATAAGAATTCACACCTGTTAGTTGCTGAGTACAAAAGAGTATTTGAAATTCAAATCTAAGAGTCCTGAAGTTGATATTTTATTTACAGATTTGTAATCCACCGTGCTTTCTTTAGTCCAAATTACAGGGAGAAGATCACTGCATGCTTTTCATCCTTCCCTGCGTTCAATTTAGCGACGCGCCTGAGAGATAAACTCCTTCCTTACATTTGCCAGAAACGCTGGTAAATTATTGGTCTCCTGAAGTCGCCTTTCCAAGACTGGCAAACACTCGAGCACGGGGTCACTGGAGACGACTGTAAAATTGAAGAAAAACATTGATTGATTACAGTAAATGCAATAAAAGAGTGAGCCACAAAATATTAGGTTAGGTGTTCCAATACTTCTGTCCAAGCCTCTTTAACTGCAGTCTCATTTGATGCAATTTTACAAAGACATTAAATATCAGTGTGTGTTTTTTTTATTCTTACGAGAGCTTTTTAAATAATAACAAAAAGCTCATATTTTAGTGAATCTGTTTGAAAAAAAGAAAAAGGTGGAGGTGTTTAACTTACTCTGGTATGATCCGCTTTCATTAATCCCCATCGTGATAACATAGGCACTGTCTGGATCAGAGGGGTTGATGTTTCGAAAAACAAACTGCAACTTTTCACCTTTAAAAGTTAAAAACGGGGGCGTGTGTCACAAGGTGAAATGTCAACAAACAACTGACCATCATTAAGATACACAACACTTTTTCAGTAACAGCACACATGACCAATGTTTGTTCACGATCTGAGTATTTTCACTCTGAGCTATGCATGTCTTTATCCTTAACGATGATACATACAAGCATAAATATCAAACAGTTCACCATGGTAACAGGTATTTGCAGAGCAAAGCCTTCATTTTAATCCTCCGGAGGTAAAAATATTACTGTATGATTATAGTCTTTGTATTCAGTGCATTCAACTCAACCATCAATGAACAGATATGACATTTTCTTTAGGAATGACCAAGTACAGAAGTTTTCAGGTCAGGATCTCTAATAATGTTTTGCATTTATGCGCTTTTCAAAGCACTTTACAATTCCACTATTCATTCACTCTCACATTCACACACTGGTGGAGGCCACAGCTGCCCTGGGGCCGACTGACAGAAGCGAGGCTGCCATATCGCGCCATCGGCCCCTCTGGCCAACACCAGTAGGCGGTAGGGTAAAGTGTCTTGCCCAAGGACACAACGACCAGGACAGAGAGCTGGGGGATCGAACCGGCAACTTTCCGGTCTGAACCACAGCCCTTAACCATGGTCGCCCCTCTAGTTTGGATATGTGCATGCAGACAGCTTCTATTTATTGAATTCCTACAAAAATATATAAATAATATTGATTTGTCACTTCTGAATGGCTACATCTTGTACACAGCTGCAGCGACAGGTATCAGAAATAAGAGTCCACAAAAATATGTGTATCAGAAACGTGTGTTTTGTATACCTTTGACCAGCTGTGTTTTGCCGAGGATTGTTCGTATCTCCAACCCCAAATGATCCTGAAAGACGAGTCTGGCTTTTTGGAGATTCTTCAGTCTGTCTTTGTTTGCTTTGTTTTGAGATTCAATCACTGAAATGTAGGCCGAAAAAAAGTAAGTGCACTGTACAAACAGTCACCGATTATTATTTAATTTATACTTTACACCATCAGTGTCACTTAAACACAATCTTACATTCTTTTCTCTTGGTTTGTTCCTCTTTAAGCTTCTCAATCTTCTGGATAATGTCCTCTTTCTGCATATCCTTCTCCTGAATCTCGGATATCACTTCAGATATTGCGTGTCGTTTCTCTTTTAAAGCCACTTTTTTTTGTTCGAGGTCTAGGAGGCAAACATTGTGTCAGTACAACTAAGTCCTGAGATAAAGTGAACATGCCGAAGCAAAATTAAAAGCCATCGTCTTCACGTGTACACCTGAATTGAGCAGTATGACCTACATTTAAGTTACATGCATAATACTGTGTGCCTCATTTACTAAAACTCACCTTTTTTGAATGTCTGTATTGTTTCAAACAATATGTCATCATCCTTACACTTCTTTAAACATTTATCTGCAACAGAAAATGTTTATTATCAGACAAATCTGTCAACTCATTAAGTAAGAAACTATGTATAACTGATCGTTGCAATCCTGCGCGCTGGATAATCCTCAGACTGTCTTAAAATAACCTTGAACCTAGTTGTTATTAAACTTTTGTTAATAAAACTGTAAGACTAAATGTTACTCATAATTAGTATTCTCTTTCATTGGCATGTTTGCCTTTATTGGAGAGTGAGGCACTGAAGATACAAAGTGAGGAAAGAAAGAGGGGCAAAAGACATGCAGCGAAGGGTCATAGAGTGTCTTAAAAACTAACTAAAAAGTCAATGTGCAATTAGATTTTTTTTCTTTTGAAATAAAAGATATTAATAATGAAGACAAGCTGAAGAAAGTAGCATTAATGACATTTGTGTGTATATGTAGGTATGTCATTAAAAACAAATAAATAAAAAACTTACCAAGTGCTGACTTCACAAACTGCCTGTGGGATTGGGCCAACTCTGCCGTTGTGTCTATTATGTCTGTGTATGTTTTGAGCTGCTTGTTGTGGATCTCCTCCATTGCACTTGTAAACCTATCGCTCATGTTTGGGTCGGTAATGGACATCATGGTGTTTTGTTATGAATCTGTGGAAAAACACAAGCACAATATTCACCGCAGAGCCTGACAGCTGTAGTGGTCTTTCGACACTGGCGCAGAACAGAATACAGAAAAAAGTTCCTAAAGAGTAATTTATTTGCCCAGGATATAAGTGCCACCTACAATCAGACATTATCACGTAATGATGAAGATGAAATAGTAATAAAAATCTAATAAGAAAATTAAAAAACAAACATCATAAATAAACAGCAACAAGTAACACCATTGCAAATAAGACATGAAATGAATTGCAGTTAATTGTTTTTGATTTAGCGCACAAAGCAGTTAAATAAACTTTTAATTACATTTTTTATATTATTTTAAATTGAGCTGACTATTTTAATGCTGAGCGCGCTCTCAATGCTGTTATTTAATTCCAACATGAAGGCTGCACATTAGAGCTCTGAAACTTGAAATGGATAGAAACAAACATTAAAAGTTACTCTCTGCGCTCAGCTATGACTCTTTCCTGTAGCACAAAAAGAAGATGAGACATTGATTTGTTAGCAGAAAAAAATGAAATTGATTTAATTGATTGAACAGGTATTCTCTGGTGTATTCTTGGCTCTGTTAAGGTGCTGCTTAACAACTTGCATACATTCCCCCCAGCAGAGAACTACCAATGTAAAATGACACAGACGTTATGGAGATAAAAGCAAGATTAGATGGCTGTTAGTTTCAGCAAACAATGAAACCAACACATTTCAAAGCCATTGACATAACAGCTACACCAAATCCTACCAACAACATTAGCATGTTAGTGCTAACGTTAGCTGGGGAACATTAGCGGTTAGTTCGTCATCTATTAGTTTGCAAATAAAACCAAAGGATATTTTACAAATTTAACTTAAACTAGTCAGTCCATTAAGATTTGGGTGAAACACTCACATGTCTTGAAGACAACTCTAGATTTACGTCTTGCTGTTCCGCAGGTCGTTATTTTCAAAAATCCGCGGTCTACGCGCAGGAGGCGGGCACTGAACGACAACCGGAAATTACGTTAAAGCATTCATACTATTTCCTCCGCTTTCAAATTATCTAAAAAAAAAAAAAAAACTGTTATGTTTTTAACCCAAGAAAACAACGCTTAAAAATATTAAACAGCCCACTTGAATTGCTAAATTAATATTTATAATGACATACAAAATGTTTTCACGATGTTTTTCGCTGAGACGGTATCCCACCTTGTGGTCAGTGTAAGGAAGTTCAGATGGTTCCGAAATATCTTGCTGAGCAGTGTCCCTTCCAAAGTATGTAAACCAACATTATACTTTTTTCAGTATTTTATCTGTAAGTGCTCTGATTAGAATGGGACGATAACTGAATGCTGACAGATGTACTCATTGAACTCAGCTGTGCCAGATGCCAGATGGGCTGTGTTTTTCTCTTGCAGCATTATAGGAAGCTCATTTTGTTGCTACGTTCACTGAGAATGAGAATATTAATGAGGCTGAAAGGATCCAGCAGGTTACGTAGAACAGTCTTTCTTCGTGTGTACAATGGCTAATATTTAACAATTGTAAAAGCAATGTTCTGTGAAAAATCTAATGTCTACACACTCAGGATGTAAACAGTTTTTGTAACATGTCTTAAAATGCTGAGCCTTAATGGCTTGGGAACATTATTTTATTTTGGGTTCAAAGCAGAGTTCTTGCAGTTGCCATGGCTTCATTGAATGATTGATGATGCCAGGTTGATATAAAGTTCCTGAGGTAGGTAGGAAAGGGCTCACGGTGCTTTAGCTGGCATTGAAGAAGCTGTTGCAGTTGTGTACATAGATAGGGAACCACATGGATTTTGTCTACAGCTTTGGTGTGCAGGTTATACAGTACCTGCAGAACAACTACTGGCAATACTATGACTTCATTGACTTTGTGTCAGTAGTTGGTGACCCTCGTAATATTTTCTCTGTTTATTTCCCTCTCTGGTTTCATCTCAGTCACAATGTTGGCACCAAGATGATTTGGGTGGCTGTCATTGGAGACTGGTTCAACCTTATTTTTAAATGGTAAGCCTACTCTTAGGCTAGCATTTGTATCTTTATTTTATGTATGTCTGAACGTTATTTTTATATTTTCTTTTGCAGGATTTTATTTGGGCACCGACCTTACTGGTGGGTGCAAGAAACTCCCTTCTACCGCAACGATTCAAAACCACATTTGGACCAGTTTCATATAACTTGTGAAACAGGGCCAGGTTAGTATGCATGTACAGGTCAGTACTTAAAGCTATTAAAGTGTAGAAAAGTTTATTTAATGTTTCTCTGAACAGGCAGTCCATCTGGTCACGCCATGGGCTCATCATGCGTGTGGTATATGATGATCATTTCTGCTCTAAACTTTGCTCGGCCCTCTCGTGCCTCATCTGTACGCAGCTTTCAAAGGTGAGAGGTTATATAGCACCTTTACCAATAAGTTAGTTGTCTTGTCTTTTTTTTTGTCTCATGATATTCAAAATATTTATTATTCCTACAGGTTTTGTCTTCTGAGGTCCTTTTTGTGGATGGCTTTTTGGGTCATTCAGATAAGTGTTTGCATCTCCAGGGTTTTTATTGCAACACACTTTCCACACCAAGTTATCCTTGGTGTTTTTACTGGTGTGTTTCACTCTGCTGCCAAAAAATATCTGAAATATATGTTGTTTTGTGTTAGGACTAAAAACCTTTTTTTTTTCTTTAATGTGTAGGCATGCTGATTGCTGAGGCCTTTGATCGCATCCCCTCAGTCTACAATGCGAGCTTGAAAGTTTACCTCCAAACCAACATTTTTCTTTTCTCTTTCGCTGTTTGCTTTTATCTGCTCCTCAAACTGTTGGGCATTGATCCCATGTGGTCAGTCACCAAAGCCAAGAAGTGGTGCGCTAACCCAGACTGGATCCATCTCGACACTACGCCTTTTGCCGGTCTGGTTAGAAACCTGGGAGCCTTGTTTGGTCTGGGCCTGGCAGTGAACTCTGAGATGTTCGTTCAGAGCTGCAAAGGGAAGAACGGCTGCAAAAGTATGTTTAAACTCATGTGCGTGACTGCAACTCTCACGTTTCTGCAACTGTACAACTTTATTAAAATGCCCAGCCACAGCGAGGCTCTGTTTTACATACTGTCGTTCTTTAAAAGTGCTTCAATACCTCTCGGTGTGGTTGCTGTTATTCCTTACTGTGTTAATTTGCTCATCAGAGAGCACGAAGAGAGGAAGCTAGCTTAGACTGTGGAGCAGCTTTGAACCCCCAACACTTATTGATTAAGGATACCAGTGAGGTTGAGCGGTCTTGTTGGCAAACAAGTGTAAATATGTATGAATATTATTGAGGTAATCACATGAGAACTGAAATGGTATATGTTAAAAAAAAGTTGCATTACTGGGTTTGAATGGCATGTTTTTAAATGTTATTTTGTTTGATCTGTTGCTTAACTGAGTCCATTCAATGATTCGTTTGTTTTAAATGTACATCGCAGTAACTGTAAAGATTGTTGAATTTCTTATTAAACAGTTTTTTTGGGATGTTATACAACTCTGCAATCATTTGGGACATTTTTTCCCTACAAATACCCATCCTGAGCTTTTTAAGGTTTTCGTCCTTGTTTAAGAGGTTACATACAATTTAGACACAAACAGTTTTTTTTAAAATTCTTCACTTTGACAGTTTATATCACTAAACTACATCATTAAGATCCCTTACAACTGCGGCCAGCTCAGATGAAATAATAGGTGAAACTCAAGACTGTCAGAAATGACAGTTTATCGATATTTATACGTCAATTATAAAAGTATCATTCTTAGTTTTTAAGCACTTTAAATGTATGGACATACATCCTGCTCTGCGTGCGTTGAATAATCTCTTGTAGTTCTCTTTAGGAAAACTTAGATATTAATCAGGCAAAATAAATGAAGCAGAACAGAAGCTCTGATGTAACTAGATTAGGCAGATTAGTTAAACTCCCCGGCAGAACATATTTCCACGTTTTTCCCCACCATCCCGGGTTGCTTAGCATCCAATGGCACCTGAGGCTGGCTCTGAATTATGTAACTGTCCTAAGTGCGTAGGCTCCTCATTAAGCCCAGCTCGAAGAAACATCTGTGTGCCTGGGTGCTTTATTATCAACTGGTACTGAGAGTGCAACAACAGAGAACCACTCAGCAGCCTGAACTCTGTCCACTCCAGCTCCTGCATAGTTAATATAAATATTTATGAAACCTAATTTGCCTAAGCAAAGATTTTTTTTTCAATACAGCTACAATTTAAAAGAGAACTTGCTTCAGTTATAAAGAGCCCTGCTCACTATGTTATTGGTTATGTTTAAATATAAAATGAAAAAATAAAGTCTAATTTCATTTCAGCACCCATGAGCAAAATGTTTCCTCCTTACAGATAAAGTACACTTTCTGACCTCAAAAGGTCCTAAGTTCCCAATTAATTGGTGTTTTGCACTGCTGTGTCATAGCAAGACGGTACCGGGCTCAAATAGGCTTGCCAGATGGGGCCTGTCTGTGCGGAGTTTGCATGTTCCCCTTGTGCTTGCATGGCTTCTTTCTGGGTTAGGTTAATTGGCAATTAATTGGCTGTAGGTGGGAATGGTTGTTTATCTCTCTGGGTTCTGTAACAGACCTATCATCCATTCACCGTGTGCCCTGCCTTTTGCTCTCTGGGAGCTAGTTTGGACTCCATCCTCCCACCACCTGAACTGGATAAGTAGAAGAAAATATATGCTTAACTATCCATAATAACTTCTATATGTGAATATCAATAATTCTCTTCAGATTAAAAGAATACATCTTTCTGTATTCTTTTAATCTGAAGAGAATTATTGATATTTTGGTAAGAAAAAGCCATACTAAAACATTATAAATAGATGACTTTAATGATTGTATTAATACACAATTTTAAATATATATATATACATTAAAAAAAAAACAATAACTGTGGTTCAGTTATGCAAATGTGGCTTAATGCATACAAAAGTCTTTATTCTCATCTTCTTCATTTATAGACACTGGTTACAGGCAAATAAATATACAAAAAAGAGCTTTATCGTCGCATAATTAATTGATAACAAAAATGGATTGTTGTGTGGTTTAGAGCATTCCATTTGGTGTTATTTGGCAGAAGTTAGATGTAGAGTCGGTGGTATCCCAGTACTTACAGCCAGATTTTATGGAGTTAAATATATTGCATGTTTTATGAGAATGAAGTAAAGTTATACATTTAAATGAGCAGGATATGAAGGAAGATTTTCCAAATGGTTCGAGGTTGCAGCTAAATGGCTCTGTAAATACAAAAAGCTCATATGATTCTGTAGGGTCCTAGCTGATAGGAGCACCTGTCGTGACCAGTTTGTAATAGGCACCCCTCCTGGCCATGAGGTTATCATGTTTGCCTTGCTCGATGACAACTCCATGTGACATCACAGCTATGATGTCTGCAGTCTGGATGGTTGACAGCCGGTGAGCGATGACGATGCAGGTTCGTCCTTTTCTTGCCTCATCCAGAGCAGTCTGCACGGTCTGCAGGACATGAAAGCTCTGTCATCAGCGAGTTCCTTTTGTGTGTCATGGATATGCGATAAAGATATGTTGTGGCAAACTTTCATTTAAAAGACTGCATTACAGGACTTAAAAGATACCTTTTCGCTTTCAGTATCCAGGGCAGAGGTGGCTTCATCTAACAGCAGGATCTTGGGGTTCCTGACAATAGCACGTGCAATAGCAATGCGTTGTTTCTGTCCTCTTGACAGCTGGGAGCCCTGGGCACCAACCTGAGTCTCGTATTTCTAACAGTTTGAAAGAGACAAGCGTGGAAAGCATCAAGTTATACTCTAAGTTCCCTACAAGTCATCTTTAAAATGTGCTTTTGTTTAGTTGATTTTTTTTAGGATATTAAACCTATACTAAGTGTACCAAGTGCATTTAGCATCTGCTCTGGAAAACTATTTAAAGTCTGCACATTCTGCTACTTTCCTTCTGAAAATAACTATAGACAGTCGACATCACATTCAATTTAGCTTTAATTCTTAATTTATGCAGAGTTTGTTTACTCAGCTTTCTTTTTATTCATAAATGACTGACCAGACAGCATTTCATGTCATTTCAGTCCTTCCACTCACATCAGGAAGCGTCATCACAAAGTCGTGAAGATAAGCTTTCTTAGCAGCTTCAATAATCTCCTCCATGCTGACACTGCGAGTGTTATCTCCATATTGTATGTTCTCAGCTATACTGCAGTCAAACAAAATTGGCTCCTGGGACACTATCCCAATCTGAGATCTTAGGAAAGGCACATTGACTAAATGAGATGAGACGCCATCAATCACCTGAAAAGAAAAGGTGACACAGTTACAACAGAGTGAATGACTTTGCTCACACTGATTGCTTTTTGTGTATCTGAAATTAATATTTGTATCAGTCAACACACACCACTTGCCCTTCATCAGGGTCATAGAACCTTTCCAGCAGTTGAACGCTGGTGCTTTTCCCGCAGCCGCTGCTCCCAACAAACGCCAAAGTCTGCCCGGGCTTCACAGACACACGGAGGCCTTTCAACACCTGGGTGTCCGGGCGTGTCGGATAGGTAAATTTGCAATTAAGGAAATTTATTTCTCCTCTGAAGTTTTCCTAAAGATGGATGACAAGATTCACAAAAGTAACACTGGGGCTACATCTTACATTTTATGAACCATTTCAATGTACAGTTATCGACATTCACCTACCCATTTCTCTCCATCTGAGTGGCTTATGCTGATTTTAGGAACTCTGTCCAACAATTTGAAAAACTGGGCAGCAGCAGTTTTGGCTTTGGCATAATCTGGAGTGAATGAAGAAGCTCTGCCCAGTGCTGTCCCACTGATCACTACTGCTGAAATCACCCTAGGGAAACACACGACCACAGTGTTGATGTTTGGCAATCACATCACAAAGCTGAACATGTCAAAAAACAAGATTTTTACCAACCTAAAAACAAACATGTATTGCAGACCCTCAGCCCTGACCAGGAAGCCCCCATATCTAAATGAAGCCGCATAAGCCATGAAGATGACACACTGAGCAAAACCAAAACAGAGCCCATAGATGTTGGCTTTCTTCTTGGCAGACTTATAAGGTTGTTCAAGTTTCTGCTCATATGAATCCACAAATGAGCTCTCTTTGGCCAAACCGGCAATGGTTCTGATGTTGGCAAGAGCCTCACTGGATACCTGTGGGAGAGAAATCAATTAACCACAAGAAATTCAAAGCTGCCTGTGTACTGGTGCGATATTAAAAATAGAAGGAGAGCTTACCTGACCTGCTTCTTCCATTGCCTTCTTATCTTCATTTGCAAAACCTGTCAGCATTTTAGCTTGGAATACCCCAGACAGCCCAATGAGTGGCAGGAAGCACAAAATTACCAATGTTAACTTCCAGCTGAAGTAGAAGGCAATGATGAAAGACACTCCTATGCTGGTCACTGAGTTAACAATCATGCCAATCTGGGATCCTGTTGCCTACAGAAATTATTCAAGCATGTTAAAAAAAATTTTTTAAGAAAACAAGATTTTAATTGTCAAACCAAAACTGTAAAAACAGTCCTGTAGTTTCCTACTTACCCCCTGAACCATGGATGCATCTGTGGCCAGTCTGGTGGTCAGAGCTCCGGGACTGTTTATAGGGTTATCAAACCAGCCAATCTCTTGTTTCAACATGGCCTGGAAGCCCACTTTTCTCAGGCGGCGGGTCAGAAGCTCTCCAGATTTAGCAAAAGAATATCCCTGTAATATTAAATGTGCACAGTAAAAAAGAAAATCCATAAAATACAGTACTAACCCTTTAACCACATATTGATTCTTACCATTACTATCTACTCAGTTCAGTTCATTTTCAATATTATTTATACAGTGCCAAATCAGAACAAAAGTTGCCTCAAGGTATTTAATATTATAAGGTAGACCCTACAAAAATACATACGGGGGAAAACCCAACAATCACATGACCCCCTATGAGTAAGCAAGTTGGTGACTGTGGGGAGGAAAAACTCCCTTTTAACAGGAAGAAACCTCCAGCAAACCAGACACCATCTATGGAAACTTCATAAAAAAAAAGAAGGGAAATGTACTGGCAGAAAAGTAATTTCTCAGTTGTTTAATGGATTTTTTGTTTGTTTGTATGTTTACAACATGTATCAGTATGCAAGTAAACAAATGCTGTTCTGCACAGTGTTGTAAAGTACTAAACTGCATTTAATAAAAACAGCGTTTTTGTGCTGTGCTTCTACTTTTATATCTGCAGTTATTCAAGTAGCTCAGTACTTTTTGTGTAGTTGTGACATAAACATGAGACAGATGAAAATGCTGTGCTGGTCTGGTCTCCTTAATAGTCTCACTAATAAAGACATTATTTTTATCCAATCTGGTAATCATTTTCAGACAAATCATGGTCCTTTTCCCCCAATTCATGACAACAGTGTCAGACCTTTGGATCTTGTACTGTTGTTTGTATGTATGTATGTATGTTCTTTTGGAGTGGAAAGCAAACCCCTCACTGGTACATTAAAGATTTACTCTGCTCCACTCTATTTTAATGAAGCTACCAACAATTTTTTTGGTATTTATGTTACCTTTGCTTATGTAATGTTATAAAACCATAGGCAGTATGAATAAAACCCATGTTGCCAGGCCCCACCTGTTCTACCTATCCTAACTCTGTTATGACTGCTTTCATGGCACGCCCAGGCACTTCAGTCATCAGATAGCCGCCACCACCACACATGTGTAGAACATGTGCAGAAAGGCAGGCGTTGTTCACATGTCACCTCCCATACGTAACTCTTCATTTTTGTCATACCTAACTCTCATATTGTTGCAGTTCATCTTCTTCTAGAGACGTTAACAATTTCTCCACAACTGCTAATATTTCTAAAATTGCAAAAGTATACCTGTAAAAACTGTGAAATGAAACTAGCCACGGCCACAATGCAGAACAGAACACATATCCCATTGATCTGCTTCCTCTGCTCAATCAAGTCACGAATGGCAAAAGTCTGTAAAAACAAATACCAGTGAAAGTTTAGCTCTTGCTCAAACCAGCTGTACATGTAAAAGATGACATGCGTTCATCATGAGAACAGCTCTTACCCCAAGAATCTGGCTGAACAAGACAGCATAGATGGGGTTGACAGAGCCATTGACAGCAGCTCCCAGTGAGCCAAGCAACATGTAAGGCCATTCCTGCTGATTGTACTTAAGAATACGTGCAACTGGAGCAGGCTCTACATGTTCTTCCACATCATTAGGTTGCTGTTAAAAAATATGTGTAAGGACTATTGTTTTTCTTAGAACAGTTATTAATTGTCTTGGCATATTACATAGCAAGAGAGGAATCTCTGTACATTTTCTGATGTGATATCCATGTCCATAGGAATCTTGAGGCTGCCTGATAGTGCATCGGGGACAAAGTCATTTGACAACTGGCTCAAAGATCGCTGCCGTAGAGAGGTCCTGCAGGTGTAATATAGAGAATATCAAATTATTTTTTCATGCTGATCTTTTCTCATGCTGATCTTTCCTTCAAGTGGATTTACTGTACCTTTTACTGGATCTACGGCTTCCACGTCTTAAACTCCCTGCTTTTAGATCAAAGTCTTCTTCAGGAGCCTCACTGATCACATCTTGAAGTAAAGCAATCAAGCATTAAAGTTTCCTTTGAGATTTGACAAACACAAGAAATAATTGTAACACACTTTAAAGAATTGCGCTATGACTCAGGGCCACAGGGCCAGTTGTTTTGTGACATTTAAGCTACATATGGCCAACACAGCACTATAGTGCCAAAGCTGTAAGTGTCATGAACAACCCAGATAAGGGCCAAACCTTTTGTTATGTTGCTATGTGATTGAGAGCTTTGAAACGTGCTCTTTCAGCAAGTTAGGAAAGCCTTATTTGTATGAAATAGCGTGAAACAGCACAATAGGAGTGTACATGGTGTAAAGGGTGCAGAACTTTTAATTATGCATCATCACAATGTAAAGCAACTCCACCAGCCAACTTGTTTCAGATTCAATTTAGTTTTAAATTTAAAATAAAAAAATGTTAAGTTAAAATTAAATTTGTTTAAATTTAGTTTAAATGTACTCCATCATATTCTGGGCACATTTGGGCTTCTGATTTTGTTTAACACTTGAAGATTATACCGTAAACTTTAATCCAAGAGTTTTCACTTTCTTGCACCAAAAGTCTAAATCTAGTAACTGACATATCACATGAATCCTACCGCTAGTTGTGTTGGATTGGCCTTGGCTTTGCAGGGTGACCAGAGTGAAATAGACGCCTTGCTTCCCCAGTAACTTGCTGTGTGTTCCTCTCTCCACAGCCTGCCCGTGCTCAAATCCAATAATAACATCTGCATTTCTAATCGTGGAAAGACGATGAGCTATAGAAATTGTTGTCCTGCCTGTGCGTACCTGCAGATATGGTTGTTATTGATTGATTAATAATTAGTCATTTTTATTACTTTATTATTTTTTATTAGGGTTTCATTCCACAAAACAAGATGCGAATGAAGTAAAAATGTATGAAATATAAAAAAAAGAGCTCACATTATCCAGTGCTTGCTGGACTACAGCTTCACTTTCATTGTCCAAGGCAGATGTGGCCATATCCAGCAAGAGGATCTTGGGGTTTCGGATCAGGGCACGAGCTATAGCAATACGCTGCTTCTGCCCTCCGCTCATCTGGCCTCCACCTTCACCCACCATAGTTTCAAATTTCTGGTGTATAAGAGGCAAAGATTTTTTTAATTCATGTTACTGTACAGTACAAAGTGCAGCATATGACTGTAAAACTGCTGTAACTTCTGTTTATTGTTCAGTTTTTAAATGTACCTGTGGTAGCTCCATAATAAAATTGTAGGCATTAGCCTCTTTTGCTGCCTCGATAATCTCTTCCATGGTTACTCCTGGTCGACCAAACCGGATGTTCTCTGCAATGGTGGTGGCAAACAGCACCGGCTCCTGCTCAACAATCCCAATTAGAGAGCGCAGCCACTGGATGTTCAAAGTACGAATGTCATGGCCGTCCAAAGTCACCTTAGAAGGATATATTTTTTACAAGACATTAAAACGAAGCCCCAAAAAATCTCACTGAATCTGTCTGGAATGTTTCTCATATAGTTACCATTCCTTCCTTTGGGTCATAAAACCTTTGAATGAGCTGGACTGTGGTGCTCTTTCCAGATCCACTCGGTCCAACAAATGCAGTGGTTTCTCCTGCTTTGATCTGCATGCTCAGATTATTTAAAATCTGAAAAAGTTGTTGACATTCAGTGAGTGTAAAACTGAAACATGACAGAACAAATACCAAGCAAAGAATGTTACCTTGACGTCAGGCCGGGATGGGTAGTAGAAACTGATATTGTGGAACTCAATATCACCTTTTACTTTGTCTAATTTGTGACCTTCTTCTGATAGACAATCAATTTCCGGTTCCTGTGAAAGTAGCAACAAAGAAACTTACTTCATCATTTTAACATTAACTAACTCAGGTCTTCTGGCTATGTAGCTGGCTTTACCCGGTCAATTGTATCAAAGATATTCTTTGCAGCAGCGCGACCAGAAGCGAAGGCCTCCAGGCACGGTGAGGCCTGGCCAAGGTTCATAGCTGCCATGAGTACGCCAAAGAAAACCTAAAACAAATAAAGCACAATTAAAAGTCAGCGGTTTTCCATCTGTTTATTCTACAGAGAATTATAATTTAGAGTTTAATATTTCATACCTGAATAAGAGTACCAGCAGTCATCTCCTTAGTGTCGATGACCAGTTTAGATCCATACCAAAAGGCCAGACCATAGCAGAGGAAAATGATGCACCACAGGTATCCCTGAAACACTCCTATGATTGTTCCCTTTTTAACTCCCCAATTCTGAGCTTCCACAAGGTTTCTGTCATACCTGTGCAACATTTGTACATTAGCATCATTACAAATTAAAAAATTAGCATTTATAAAGATCTACAAAATACCTTTCAGCTTCTTTTTCCTCCCCTCCAAAAGCTGCTACTGTTCTGATGGATGACAGGACCTCATCAGCCACTGCCCCTGCCTTTGCATAGGCCTTAAGCTCTCGTCCTGTCAGTCTGGCCACAGCCTGCAGAAAGCAGGAAGAAAAATGCATAAATTTAAAACATATCAGAGCTTAAACATGACAGGACAAAAGGTTTCTATCCACCAACTCCTAACTATCAAACTCTTACCATAGCCATCAGTCCAGCACCTATACCAATCAGAGGGCTGACTGCTATGACCACCAGAGTTAGCTTCCACCCACCAATGAATCCAACCATGAAGCCAAACACAAATGTAGAGATCCTCTCAACAAATATAGACACCTGATCAGCAATGGCACTGTTAATTTTGTTGATGTCACTGAAAAAAGAAAAAGAAAAAAAGCACAATGTGTAAAAACATGTAGAGCAAAACAGTGATAACAGCCTGATCAGCAGGCAGAGAGATGCGACGTACTCAGATATCCTCGTGTTTAGTTCACCCACAGAGTTGCAGTCGAACCATCCAATCTCCATTCGCATTACTTTTCTGAAATAAGTCTTTCGAATTCTCTGAGTTTGTTTTGCAGCCACCGTCACCCAGAAGGCAATCTACATTGTGATAAAAAAAAATGGCTATCACATTACACTGATACAAGCCCTACATCTTCAGAAAGGATTTAACTCCATATTTTTATTCTTTAACTCTGTATTACTCCTTATTCTGCTTCTTGATTCAGCTCATCAGTTCATCCACTACCTATAACAAACCCTTTCCTTTCAGGCAACTTTTCTTATGATTGGCTGCCCTTCACATACAAAAGGTGACAAAAAATAATAATAAAAATTAAAGCAGAGTATGAAACATTAATACTTACCTGAAAGTAACTAACAATCAGAACACCTATTCCAATTCCAACATAGTAATACGCGAACAAGGTCATCTGTGCTTCAATATCCACCCTACCACGAGAATAAAATGAGTAGCAGCAACAACAACAACTCCTCACTGTAGCAACAATCTCATCTGGAATAAACAAATGACTTACCCGCAGTAGACTGTGGTGTTTTCCTCCATTTCATACACGGTGCCGTTAATCCAGTAAATAGTATTGTTGTTGCACTCCTTGTTGGGATCTTTCAGCTCTTGGACCTCGAGCTCATAATCCACAAATGTGTTTGTCATCATGCCATAAACGAGGAGCATGAGAGGTGACGCTGCACCGTGTACAAGGGCACACAAACTCCCCACCACCATCATCACAATGTCTTTCCAAGTGGCAAATCGGAACTTAAAATGGGAAAATTAGGATTTGTACTTGTGGGTATAGACAATGTTTCGTGTTTATCTAACTTTCTTGATGATTCAAGATCAAAGGTAAGGAAAAGTGCAAGGAAGTTATTACATGCTTTTATAGAATAATAGAAAAAATATTTACCAGCTGAAAGTATCCAACACTCAGAGCATTTTCCTTGTTCTTCTCTTCTCTGTAAAACACATAAATAAAACAAGATTGTAAATGACAGAAAAACTGCAAACAAATAGCATGTTAATGTTTCCCAGTGCAAACTTACCCATTTTGACTGTCAGCTGAAAGGAACGGAGATAATATAATTAGAGTAATTGCTTAGCTTTTTTAAGTAAAACTAATTAGTAACATATATGTAATGATATTTAGTCTGTTTTTCCACTTAAAGCAAGTCACTCACCTTCTTTATCTGCAAGTGGTGGTGATGTAAGATTGGCTGTCTTCTTCATGTTTGCCGCTCTGACTCAGGCAGTTGTATACTTACTTTCTGTGGATAGAAAAGTTAAAGATTGGAATAAATAGCAAGGTAATTTAAAATACTTTAAATTTAATGTAAAGGAGACAAGCTATGCTGTATTTTATTGGCACAAACAGACAGGAAAAACGGACGACATGATCTGCTGAGAATTCAATAATTTCAGACACGCTATATGCGTGTGGGTTGAATTAACTTAACTTAAGTTATTCATTAAAAGTCTCTTTATTGTGCTGTCTTGTTCATTGTTTTCAGTTTTTATCCAGCTGCTTGGACATACGAAGGACACATTACTCATTACTCTGCACAGATCAATATACCAATATAAATGATAAAAGATTAAAACATAACAAAAGACAAGAATAATTATTAATGAGTTAATAAACCACTCTGGGTCTTAAACCATTGTATCAGAATCCACTTACCTGGACTTCTTGGTGAATCTCTGATTTCTTACGAAACCCGTTAACAAGGCCGAGGTTCTTCAGAGGAATGTCCTATCTCACACTCAGGTTAACCTATGCCTCCCCTTTTATACTATCTACTCCTCCATTAGACTGATAAACGTCAGGAATATTTGCTGATGTTTGCAAGTGCTTGCAAGACAAATTTTAACTAAGTGAAGTCAGTTTATACCTACCGCCTCTAGGCTGATACTCCCTTATGTTAAGAACAAATTGTAACATTTTCAGAAATTATGTGATTATGAAAAAAATGAAAATAAGACATCTTTTTGGACAAATGTATTAAGTTGTTATCAGAAGTAATTGTAAAAAGGGTTTAATGACCGCAAGGACATTCATTATGGGTAGGAGTTAAGTCTGTAATTTACGTCATTGTGAAATTTTGATCCCCACCTTTCATTAGCAGTCATTAAAAATTTCTTCTCAAAATTTTTATAATTCACAAGTTTCAGTGAACAAGTGAGACTGAAGAAATAAGCTAAGTACTGTTCTTCTGCTAATTCTATAGCTGGTTATACTAAAGTCAAATACATCAATAGAATACATTTAAATGTTTGTTAGCTACCTTTCTTCTTTACATAACTGCAACTATTTTGGTAGCAGTGTTAGCTTTCTCAATTTCGATTTCTTAAATTTAAAAATAAAGTGTTGATACATCATAACAAACAAAATTCTGTCTCACACTCGGGTTAGAAGAACAAATCCTAGACAAAAAGCCGAATCTCAGGGAAGGGTTGAGGATAAAGGGGTCGTGCTTGTGTGATGGTGATGAAGGGCCTGGTTTTGGAATTTGCTCTTGCTTTACTGCAGGTTATTGTTCACAACACCAGTGTTTGTGTTACGGCTAGTGTGGGTTAGCCGTGTGGAGGATGGAAAGGAGGATCCAAACGCAGGCATACGTGAAGGTGAAACGGTGGTTTATTTACAGTGAAAAAATGATTAAACAAGGACAGGACATACAACTAACTAAACTGGGAAAAACTAAAGCTAAACAGCTGACACGAACACACACACGCCGGGGAGGGGGGCAGAACCCCAGAACCCCTGAGATCCCTGCCCAGACGCCTTAACGCCCACTCACATCCTGGGCCATCTGACCTCTGGAATTCACATGATAGGGTGAGGCCAGGTTTCACAATGAGTTCACCTGAAACCATGGCTGATTGAGACCC
>VUQR01037258.1:0-11029 GCA_015108515.1 Hemichromis elongatus
GGTGGAGGGGGGGTGGGGGGGGGGGGGGGGGGGGGGGGGGGGGGGGGGGGGGGGGGGGGGGGGGGTCTTGTTTTCTCAATGGGAAGTCGAGCGCTGCAATAGGAACCCTGCCAAAAAAGGCTTCCCCAGACAAAGAGACCAGGAGGAAATAATGCTGGTCCAAGCTTGTTGGGCCATCTATGGGCTTCTTTCCAAGCCGCTGTAACCAGCTATAAGTCTTTTATGGGGACACCTCTGAACAGGGGGCCCCACCAAGGACAGGAACTTTTATATTTCTGCTTGAATGAGACCTCAGCCAGAGGCTGAGTTCAAAGTGCACTTTCTAGTCATTTTATTTAACTACTTTGTGTTTTTGATAGGCCGGCAGTGAGGCACATGACCCGAGGTAAAACTCTCTGATTTTCAGTCCTTTTTTTAAGAGTCCAGTCTGGTGGACGGGGGGGATGGGACAAAGCCTTGTAAACTGTGATACTGTTTGTGTGTACACACACACACACACACACTCACACACATGCACATTTAATTTCTGGCTCTCGACCATTCCCTCTGATTTCCCTCTCCATCCTGCAGATCATATCTGATGCCAGCAGAAGCAGAAAAAGTGCAGCCTGATTATTTCTCATTGCAAACACCGTGTGTCTGCTGCATCCACACGGCTGCTGTCGTGTTTCTCACTGCAGCAAAGTTTCCCTTTACTAGTGGTAAAAATAAAATAAAAAATCTTGCTTTTCACAAAACTTTTTGTTTTTGCACTGTAACAACTTCAAGGTAGTTTTTAAAAGACACTTTGTTTTGGTTATGAATTGTCCTTGAATACTTTCCCCACTTTTAGCTACAGTTAGAGAATACGTTTGCACGAAAGTCCAAACTGATCCACAGAACCCTTGAATCCAACCCGAGTCTTTTTACACAGACTCTTCGTATCACAGACCCACCATGATTTTGATCAGCAGATGAAAGAAATTCGGTTTACTTATAAAAAACAAGAAGCTTAATGGTACAGCATAGTTACTGTAGTTTTCCTCTGTGGAACGGGCCATTTGCAAAGCAGCTATATATCTCGCCTGCGATCAACACTAAGCCAAACTTTCTTCCTGTCTCTGCTGGTAAGCCACTGTTGGTGGTATCCTGCCAAATGGCACCAAAAGCAATGGAGTCTGCACAACGCCACCTGGTGGTTCTTGACTGCTTTTAGGATTTGACCAGAACTGAGTCATCATCAACAACACCCATCACTCCCATAATGAATAGTTTTCAAAAGCAGTTTCTACCGAAGACAATAAAATCAAATCCTGGGAACTTTATGTTATATGTTTAAAAAGTTTCTTCCAGGTTGAATATAATAAAAATACACTTATTAAAAACAAGTGTATTTTTAATCATACACTTATCTGCCTATTTATTAGGCACACCTGTGAAATTTACTCTAATGTAGTACAATAGCTCTGCAATAAATTTATAAGTTTTTTTTTTATTAAGTTTTTGCTGATGTTATGTTTATTGTTGTGTAGTTGAGGTGTTCCAGTGTTTAATCCACCCTATTAATATGCATGAAGACAGCTTTTATCCATGGGTCACTGCTGCTGTAGTTCTTATTACAAATATAGTCCAAATCCCATTTTCTCTTATTTTATTTCATACTGGTCTGGTATGTACAATTTATTAATAACCTAAGATAATCTGAACATAAAATCACTGGACTCTCCTGGTGCTAAAAGCACATTTGGACCAATTCTAGTTATCATAAGGCCCTCCCATCCTCTGCACCAAATACACTGAATCAAAATTAATTATTCAAGTCAAGCTTGATTTTGTGTCTTCCTATCTGCAGCCTGTAATGGATGGAGCCTTCTGAATGTTAAGCCATAATTCAGTGTGTGTGACAGAGAATTTCTCCTTCTTCTTCTTCTCCACCTTTAGAAAAGTGTATGAGGTTAGTTTGACAGCTTGATGGATGGTATTTTCTGTACACACTGGTTGTGGAGTAAGAGGATTGCATGTGGTTGCGAGGCCATGTTGTTATTGTTGCTTTGGAGTGCTGCAGCAATTAGCACAGTCACCCATTACATTCACTATATGATAGGGCTGCAGAGCGTCTAAGTGGGCGTGTGCATGTGAAAAAGAGTATGTGAGTGTCAAACCTCACAGGACATAATTTTAAAACCGCACTTGTAGTTTCATAAGTGTACTTTGGCAAATGTTATAAATGACAAGTGAAATATGTGCTTAAGCATTGCCAGTAAACAATTCGGAGCTGTTCAGTGGAGGAAACGACAGAGAACCCCATGAGTTATTGGATTTCATTTTGGTGCATGAAATTAAGGATTACAACTATCTACTCCCACAATCAATCAAAGCAAAAGAGGATTAGTCCAGTTCAAATATGTCATCATCACGAGGGATACACATTGCCAAAAAAACAAAAGTTGTTGTCTCCAGTGAAATGGCAAGGATTATTTTATTCAGAAAGAAAGCAGAGTTACAGGGAAACTTTTAGAAAGCATCTGATTTGAATGTTGATGTGACATAAATTTTGTTTTTTTGCTCGTGTTGGGACAGGACTGCAAGGACCATCTGTGAATAAATGTGTGACCCATACCCAGCTCAATACTTTGTCCTTCAGTATGTCAGGGTTCTGCCCCTTGTCTAGACTATACTAGCTACGTGGCTTTAGGCCCTGCTGATCTATTTTGTGGGTCCAGCACTCTATTGGAAGAAAACCGCATGATGCACAGACAATGATGGTCTCCAAGTCCATCAATGAGAATATGAAGATCCCAGAATTTGATTCGGTAATTGCCTGAGATTTTCTTGATGTGTAGCGTGTCCTTAAAAACAATGGAAAACTGATCGAGTGAAGAACAAGTTCTCTCACCCCAACCGGTCGCAGCAGATGGCCCCGCCCCTCCCTGAGCCTGGTTCTGCCGGAGGTTTCTTCCTGTTAAAAGGGAGTTTTTCCTTCCCACTGTCGACAAAGTGCTTGTTCATAGGGGGTCATATGATTGTTGGGTTTTCTCTGTATGTACTATTGTACAATATAAAGTGCCTTGAGGTGACTGTTGTTGTGATCTGGCGCTATATAAATAAAATTGAATTGAATCGAATTTACAGTAGCTCATGCTTTGTGTTGATTATCATGTTATGTTGATAAGCTAGGCTAAAATGGCAAGCCTGGAAAGCATTGTGCCTAATTCGTTGGATTGGAATATGTAGTTATTGTAAGCATGCTGACTAAAGCAACTGCAGTTAGAATCATATTTGGTAGCTTTTGTTTCTTTTGGCACCAATGCCAAAGCAATACTTTGTGTGTATCCTTGAACAGTATATGAAATAGTCCTGTCAGGTGCTGTTATTTACGTTGATGCACCAATATCTCATATAATACTCATATAATATATTATTCTCAAAAGCCCAGACTGGTTAAGAAAAAAATGGAGGGATTTTTAAGAGAAGTATGTATGAAACTATTTTAGGATGTGGCAAAACACACATGAAACTGCAAGGCAATTTGACATGTTGGTCAGATTTCAATTTCTGCTGAATGTTTCTTTAATTTATTTATTCACGCCATTAAATAAGATGTGTCTGACAGTCTTACCTACTCTTTTTATGTGTCATGTCAGTCAAGCCCGGGATATTTTTCCACCAGGATGCTCATCTTTCCCCCAACTATAATTAAGGCCCTAGTCACACGAGCCCAGAGACTGGCTAGCAACTGCCTGGCAATCATCCGTCATTATGGAAAAATTAATATTCCCCGAATAGTTGCGAGTGATTCCTGGAGACTGTTAAAGCTCCAGTCATGTGGGCCTAGAAACCATTCAGTGATGCCTTGATATCCACTGGTTGTTAGGAATAAACGTGTGTTCACCAGTCAGACATGAGTGGTTGCTGGAGGTTGCTTGTACAGGGTGCATAAATTTTTGGTTTGTGTTGCACTTTTTAAATTTAATTTCCGCTTGATGGTTAGTTAGTAAGTGTTCGTAGACAAGTCTGTGTCTTCCATGCAAACTGAAGAAGACCACGCCCATTTTCTAGTGACCAAAGCAATCACAAGAACCTTTTTGACGAAGTATCCTCTTTGCGATTTCATCGAGTGACAGTCAGCGATTCCCAGCAATCTCTTGCCACTGAGGAAAAACTAATTTTTCAAGGGTCATTAACCCGTCTCTAGGCATGTTTGACCAAACTAAGGTGAACTAGTTTGGTTGTCTGAACAGGTGTCATAGCTGCCTTGGTTTGTTTGAAATTCATCAGTGATGAATTTCATCATTTAGTTATGATGACTTGGCAACATTTGACGAATAGAAAGATTATTTAGAAAGATAAGATAAGCTAACAAATAATTGAATTAACTATAAATTCTTCTGATGTGACTCGTTCTTCTTCCTCCCCTTCTCCATTCCACGGCCCTTGCACCACTCCACCTATCCTTTAGTTATCTGACACTGCAGGAGACGCCAGGCATTCAGGGCATTCTTTGTCCGTGGAGAAAGAAGGAGGGAGACAGCGAGTGAGGCAGCGAGGGGGTGGGGTGCAGGAGGAAAGACAATGCGAGAGGTTCCACTCTGTTCGGTTTCAATAAAAGCCCCCTCCCAACACTTTCCACACACACACACTTCACAAACACCTCCTGGCTCAAGGAAGGGGTGGACTTGAGGGCAGCGAGGCAGTGTGGAGTTAAAGGAATGGCGGGGGAAAGAAAGAAAATGCACCCCACTACCAACTCCACCACCATCCGCCCCTTTTCACTGTTTAGTGGGATGCCAGCATGTCCCAAGCCCCGTTTTTCCCACAGGGAGAGAGGAGGAAAAACACGACTCCTCACAGACCCCACCTCCCTTCGCTTTATTTGACTTTGGCATCAGAAGCCATGTGGTTGTTGTATTTTATTGTTATCCTCACCTGCTCTGCCTCATAGTTGACTTTCTCTTTGTATTATGTCCTTTGCTGCTTTAAATTAATTATTCTACTTTGTACATTTGTAGTTTTGGCTGTGATTACTTTTGGATGAAATTCTACTACAGATTAAGATTTTCCACATTGAATCTCTTAGGTGTGGCCACATGTGCTTTTACATCTATAAAAGTGGTTTAGATAATTGATTATATTGTTGGCTAGCTTACAACTGGTCTAACTGCTCACTTTTGCATGACAGGTGTTGTCGCATATCCAGAATTAAGAATTTACTCTGAACGAGTTAAAGTTATTAACAAAAGAATTAATGGTCAACTATAAATTTTTCTACACGCTGAATTCCAACAAAATTGAAATGAAAAATGAGGTCACTGTGTCAAATGTAAATAAAAAGAGATTGAAAAGATTTCATAAACCCATATTTTATTCACTACAGAACATAAAAAACGTCTCCCATTTTTTAAACTGAGAAAATGTACCATTTCGTGAAGATTTTTTAGCTCATTTGAGGGCAGCAATATATGTCAAAAAGGCCCGGCGTACATTTATATCTGGCCCGCGAGATCATTTTCTGTAGATGTATTGTTGTTGTTATGCATGGCCCGGCTATATGGGGCACTAATAATACACAAACTACAGATCCCATAATGCAGCACTGCAGCCTCCTTGCCAAAGGCTAGGCTACCTGGGAACATTCCCGCGTCAATCAAGTCAAACTTCTGGCAAGCTAGCCCCTGACAATGGTGAAGAGAAAAGTTGATTTTAAAAACAGAGCCTTTCAGCACCGGTGGGAGACTGAATATATGTTTACAGACATCGCTGGTAAACCAGTGAGTCTTATTAGTGGAGATAATTTGGCTGTAATCAGGGATTTAATTTAAGAAGGCACTATGAGACAAAACATCAGGGTAAGCTGAAAAAGCTAAATGCAGAGCAGAAACTACACAAAGTAGATGAGCTAAAGAAGAATCTGATATTTCAGCAGACCAGAGCAAAATCACAAAGCGAAGCTGTTGTGAAAGCAAGTGTTATTGTAGCAGAGGAGCCAAATCAGCCCGGACATTTACCGAGGGAGAGTTGCTGAAGAGCTGCATGATGAAGGTGTGCGACGTCTTTGGCAAATGTGAGCCTGAGCAGAAAGGTATGTCAAAGTGTAACCGACATGAAACTACAAACTTGTTGGATTTACAACCGATGGAGCGCTGGTGATGTGCGGTGAAACAAGTGGACCAGTCTGCAGGATGCAAGTAAAGATGCAGGAGGAGAACTGTACCGGTGAGTTAACAGCACACTGCATCATACACCAGGAAACACTGTGTGCTAAAGTCCTAAAAATGGAGCATGTAATGAGCACCATAACGCAAACCGTAAATTTGATCTGAGCTAAAGGCTTAAATCACCGTCAATTTCAGTCTTTTATGCGGGAAATAGTTTGAGAGTTTGCCGACATTCCTTATCATACAGAGGTTTGCTGAGTTGGGAAAACCCTAACCCACTGAATGGCCCACACAGGTTAATAGTTCCATTCTTGAAGCAATGCCCCAGCTCCGTCTACATGCGGCTCCAACCTTGTCTATTTTTTATTTTATTTTTTTCTGGGGGTTTTGGCAGCATGTTCATATTTCTAAATTCCATAATTTTGACAGGATATGTTTTTATGGGGAGCAAAATATTTAAAGTTAAAGTGTATTTATTATGAAATAATATTCCTGTCTGTTTTTATTCATATTTATGTTTAAAGTGTGTTCAATAAATGTTTATCTTGTTTGGCCCGCGACCTAAAGTCTGCCTTGAGTTTGACACCCCTGTGCTACAGGATCCTAGCGTCTTGGGTCTTCGTTCTTGTATTTTTTTGTTTCGTGATGTTGCAAATGTTTTCAGTGGCTACGAGTTCTTTCTTCTACTTTGAAGCCATGCTGTTGGAATAGTTTCAGCATGCGTCTAAAATATGCAAGCCCTTCTCGAAAAAAACATCATGTAGATGGGAGCTTATGTTATTTAAAACCTATACATCAAAGACATATCTAAACCTTTTTACTTTTCAACACTGATGGTGCCTTTGCAGAGATGCAAACTCCCAGTTCCATAATTTCATCAGTTTCATATTTTTGTTGTATATGTACAATGACAATAGATGACTATTCTATTCTATTCTATTCTATTCTATTCTATTCTATTCTATTCTATTCTATTCATAATACTGATAAACCCCTGTATCATCAGAGATGCAAGCTTTTAATTGAAGACTGATAAGATGGGCCCTTTTTTCTTTAGTCCAGAGGTTTTGGTGTCAATGTTTTCCAATAAATGATTTCAAACTTTGATTTTTTTTTACAAACAGTTATCCACTTTTCCTCGGTCTGTTTTAAAGAGAAAATTGCAGCATTTCTGGATCATGTTCACATAAAGCTTCTTTTATGCATAGTAGAGCTTTTACCCTGGATTTGTGGATGGTAGACAGTGATTTCAGGATAGGGTTTAGGGGGATTTCCATGACAAAAATATATCATTTTTTTTAATTGCAGGGCTTCCTGAATGCCTGAAGATCATGTGCATTGCCTTGTCCCTTACATACAGAGATTTCTCCAGAAGTCAGGGCTCTGGCTGGGCCATACTAGGACATTCACAGAGTTGTCCCACTTCTGTGTTGGCTTTGTTGCGTGCTTAGGGTCATCGTCTAGTCTGAGGTACTTAGCACTGTGAAAAAGTTTTTCATTGAAGACATCTGTACTTTGCTCCATTCAGTGTCCCCTAAATCAGCAGTCCCCAACCCCCCGGGCCATGGACCAGTACTGGTCCATGAGTTGTTTGGTATCGGGCCGTGAGAGTTGAGGCTCGGGTGTTTACTTTATGATTTTCAGAGTTTTTATCGTTAACTTGGTTTCCCTGGGTCTGTTTCTTTGTGTGTTATGAATAAATTTTCTTTTTCTGGTACCAGTACTGGTTTTATTTTGTTGTATTTATTAATGACACCTTGAAGGCCGGTCCGTGAAAAAAATGCCGGACATAAACTGGTCCGCAAAAAAGGTTGGGGACCACTGCCCTAAACCCTGGTCAGTTTCCCACTTCCTGCTGCTGAAAAACACCCTCACAACATGATGCTGCCACCACCATGCTTCACTGTTATGATGCTATGCTATTGGGAAGTTAATAAGCGGTCCCTGGTTTATTTCAGACATAACGTTTAGAACTGAAGTCAAACAGTTGAATCTTTGTTTCATCAGACCAGAGAATCTTGTTTCTCATAGTCTGAGAGTTCTGCAGGTTCCTTCAAGTGTTTAGTACTGATTACAGTGTTTCTTCTAGTCCTACTATCATAAAGCCCAGATTGGTTGAAGGCCGTGGTGACTGAACTTAGTCTCATCTTCACACATTGTTTTTCTGAAGCTCAGTTGGGTTCATTGGGTTCCTTGTCACTACCAGTACTGTTACTGAGCTCTTTCTATGACCTCATTGCTTGTATAGGAATTACATTGCTTAGTATTCAAGACTATGTCACAACTGCGTATCACATATTTAAATATAATGAAATCAAGGCCTTTACAACTCTACAACCACCATAGACATACAATAAATAAAATCCCTACAACAATTATTATTTTGCTTTTGCAGATTTACAGAATCATGGAAGAATTATTGATGGAATACCACATTTCGTAGTTTCAGGTCAGGTTGTCGTCTCTCCTCCTTTTCAGTCATAATAGTTAGCTGGTCAATTTGTTCCTGAAGAAAATACTGTATAGGAACAGCAGTCTGATGGATTAAGGTGAAATTTATGTGATCCAAGTGCTTGCTGGGTCATCAAGCAGCAAATAAAAATCACATGTAGGGCACCCTTCCAGCATTGTGTCTGAATATGAAACGTTCCAAGAACCGCAGTCTACCACGGATGTTTACTTCATGTAGCCACTGGTCACATGTGTGGAGATTTTGAACTTCCTCTCATTTGAACACAATTACTTCAGTTAATTTGCCTGTACAAATTCCAAAAACACTCTGAAGCTTTGAGAAAACAGTCCAAGAGTGTTTACTGTTGTTCACATTTGTATAAAGAATGTGTTTGCACGTCTTTGTGTGTGTGTTTTAACATCGACTGTAGGTAAAGTGACCAATTATTCATTTTTGTTTGCTTGCTTGTTTTTTTCTCAAAGTGAAAGAAGCATTCTTATTTTTCTGATTATAGGTGTTTTGGAGGCTTTTATACTTTTGATGATTAACAAAAGCTGGGTACTAACAATGGAAAGTCCTACTAATGATGTGGCGGTCGTTGGTTGTTTATATGGGTCTCAGACTGAGGTAATGCAATTTGTCTCTATATGTTAAATTGAGCAGACTTAGAGGCAGATTCCTATTCTCATTATATTGAAACCAGAACAGAAACTTTAAGTCTGGGAGGGAGAAAGGGAAAATGAAGGAGCCAGCTGCAGTTCAACATGACAAAAAGCTCCACTTGAATGTAAAAATAAAATAATTCCACTCCAAATAGTCTTTTAAAGACATGGTATCGACAGTAATCGTGAATGTAAGTGACGTCAGTCAACCTCAGCCTCAGCTGGGATCTTCGGTGTTACTTTGTGGTCTAAAAATTACAGTCGTGGCCGGAAACACAGTAATATTTTTTTTATCTGACTTGTATATTAACATTCTTCCACAACAGAAGATGAAACCCTAAGCCTGCATTTCACGATTATCACAGACTCTGTGACAAGCCCGTATATCTGCAAAATGTGTATTGTCTAGAACACAAGCAAGAAAAAAGTGTGTTTACTCTGCTAGACAGATGTTCTTCAGGCAGCACAAACACAAAAGGTGCTAAACTCCAACACACTCCAAACTATGTCAGCCATCATCAAGGGACCACGCTTACCACACTGTTGTGAGTGCGATTAAAAAACAGCTCAGTAGGTAGAGTGTTCACCCCATGATTGAAGGTCGGGGGTTCAAATGCACCCAACGGCTACCCTGAGGTACCTCTGAGCAAGGTACCATCTCCACACTGCTCCCCGGGCGCTGAATTGGTTACTGCTTCACTGCTTCACTGAGTGAATGGGTTAAAAGCAGAGGACTAATTTCCCACGGGATTAAACTTTCAATTGCAAGACGATTGCACAGGTTGCCTGGTGGGAGGAAACCTGTCTCCAAACAACCACAGTCTGACTTGGACTGATTGACCGCTGGCAGACTGATTGACAAAGGTTTGCAACACAGACAGATGTTTCAATCAGTCTAGTCTGCAGTGATGAGTGCCACTCTCTTTGCAACAGGAGACTCAACTCAACTTGTTGCCAACTGGATATTCTGGTTATATTTCTGCATAAAGGCGTCAATGTCATTATGCATTCAAATCAGCATCAAACAGGTGCAATATCACTATTTGTGGAGGAATCACTGAATGTCTGTTTCAAGTCTGTGACTCAAATCTGAATACAGGACCCTGATGTGTACTTCGTGTGTAGATGGCAACTAAGGCTCCGGTCACACTGCAGGTCTTAGTGCTCAATTCCGATTTTTTGATCAAATCCAATTTTTTCTGTGTGGTTGTTCACACTACAAATAAAATGTGACAGCAAGCGTGGCTCTAGTGTGAATGTTCACGGCCCTGAAAGCGACCCGCATGCGCAAAAGAAGAAGTTACACACAACGTGCTCTGTTTACGAAAGTAAAAATGGCGAACACAGCCCGGTCACGATACGACCCTTCAGGTTTAGCTTGAGTAGAATTGTCTCCCCGTGTGCTAATCAAGTCCAAAACTTCAGTTTCTGTCCATTGACTCGCTCCGTCTCCAGTTTTCGCCATCATGCTTTCTCGTTTGTCTTCTCCGGCGCTGATAATTGGCGTCTGTCTTGTGTCAGTGACGTAAAAGTCGGATTTAATGCGACACGACCGTTCAAACAGCAGTCGCTTTCTAAAACATCGGATATGTATCAGATTCAGTACCACATACGAAAGTGACCCAGATCGGATTTGAAAATATCGGATTTGTGCTGCTCACACTGTCATACCGTGATCGGATATGGGTCGCACAGGGGCAAAAAAATCAGATTTGATGCACATTCGCCTGCAGTGTGAACGTAGCCTAAGAGTTTATCCTTCCCCCTTTCACTCACTGACT
>VUQR01037259.1:0-13272 GCA_015108515.1 Hemichromis elongatus
GTACCACCGGGTGTGTACCATAGAAAGTGTACCATAGAGAGTGTACCACCGGGTGTGTACCATAGAGAGTGTACCACCGGGTGTGTACCACCGGGTGTGTACCACCGGGTGTGTACCATAGAGAGTGTACCACCGGGTGTGTACCATAGAGAGTGTACCACAGAGAGTGTACCACCGGGTGTGTACCATAGAGAGTTTACCATAGAGAGTTTACCATAGAGAGTGTACCACCGGGTGTGTACCATAGAGAGTGTACCACCGGGTGTGTACCACCGGGTGTGTACCACAGGGAGTGTACCACCGGGTGTGTACCATAGAGAGTGTACCACCGGGTGTGTACCATAGAGTGTGTACCATAGAGAGTGTACCACCGGGTGTGTACCACCGGGTGTGTACCATAGAAAGTGTACCACCGGGTGTGTACCATCGGGTGTGTACCATAGAGAGTGTACCACCGGGTGTGTACCATCGGGTGTGTACCATAGAAAGTGTACCATAGAGAGTGTACCACCGGGTGTGTACCATAGAGAGTGTACCACCGGGTGTGTACCACCGGGTGTGTACCACCGGGTGTGTACCATAGAGAGTTTACCATAGAGAGTTTACCATAGGGAGTGTACCACCGGGTGTGTACCATAGAGAGTGTACCACCGGGTGTGTACCACCGGGTGTGTACCATAGAGAGTGTACCACCGGGTGTGTACCACCGGGTGTGTACCACCGGGTGTGTACCACCGGGTGTGTACCATAGAGAGTGTACCACCGGGTGTGTACCATAGAGTGTGTACCATAGAGAGTGTACCAAAGATTGTGTACTACAGAGTGACATCACAATGCCAGACAGTCTGCATGTTTCATCGCTGATTGGGTGAGAAGCTGCAGGACCTTCACTTTAATGTCAGCTTTGCTGCTTGAAGTTAAAGGGATTTTTAAATGAATCCTCTCTGTCTCGGACGTCCTCTGTGCTCTGTCGGAGCCTCGTTTGAATTATATTTAGAGCCAAATGACTTCAGAGTTTCTTCTTACACTCAAATCCTTCAGGATGGCAGCGGTGAATGTTCTGAGGTCGGGTCTGGGAGTTTGGGACGATTTGAGGCCGAAGCAGTGGCAGCAGAAGCTGGTGGCCTCTGAATGAGGAAGTGTTTGGATGTCAGACTGCGCAGGAGTTCATTTCATTATCTTGAGATTTCCTGTTCTGTCTGTTTTTAAACAGGTCCTGCTCATTTCCACCCTTTTCTTTTTCGAGAGCTTTTTTTTTTTAAAACCATTTTAAAAACAGCATAAAAGACAAAACTTACAACATTTAGATTACAAAGTACCGTTTGATGCTACATTTCCACCTCATCATCACTATGACACAGTCAGCATAAGAAGTGTGCTTTTAACATCATAAATCCATTTTAAAGAGAGGATGAACAGTCCTCCACTGGAAGTATCTCATATCCACGAAGCCAAAGAGCTCTGTGCACATAAACATGAATGAATGTTTATGTGCACATAAAAAGATTAATCATAAAGCGTTCATCTAATAATGTTACAATTGTTAATTACTACCATCATGTTTACTGCGTCAGTAACATCATTGCTGGTTTCCAGTGTGTTTCAGAGACATTCTGATAGGATAGCTCAGTAAGTAGAGTGGTTGCCCCATGATCGGAAGGTTGGGGGTTCGACTCCACTGAACGGCTACTTTGAGGTACCCCTGAGCAAGGTACCGTCCCTACACACTGCTCCCCGGGCGCTGCATTGGTGGCTGCCCACTGCTTCACTGGGTGAATGGGTTAAATGCAGAGGAGTAATTTCCCTACGGGGACTAACACATGCACATTAAAAAATTCATTTGGAGTCTTATTTTTTCTATTTAGTGCAGATCCCAAACTTGTTGTAGGACGAGGCTCTGACCTCAACCGTTTACTCATTTACCTGTTTACCTGCATTTCAAGGCCGCTGAGCAAATTGAGGACGTTGGTTCGTCCCTCTAACCCATCTGGTGTGAGACCCAGAAATATTAACCTGGGCTCTGGTTGTAATTTTAACTTTAAATCTCCTCTGATGGCATCAAATCCATCCTTGTAGCATACAATTAGTTTGGGAGATGACCAAAATACACAAGTGTGATCTGCTTTTTGGGTGCTGTAGAGCATTAGACGGGATTTTTGGGTTCATCTTTGATGAACTGTCCGCCATTCTAAGAAACTTCGTTATTGTTTTCCATTTAAACTCTGTACATGTGTATGAATTTGTAGTAAAGTGACCTTCAGTGCAAATCATCTCCCAGTCCACTTTGGACAAAACTTTACCTGAGCCTTCCTCTGATCTCTGCTTAATAGTGGCAGGAGTGGTGACAGAAATTGTTCATGGAAACAAACATGCTGTCTAAAGGACTTATTTTCTTTCCTACTCGTCCTACCTGGGCATCAGTTAGAGCATTCTCTATAGGATTTGGTGTTCAGTTTACTCCAGGCCTTATATGACATCAGGTAGGATCTTAATTGTATGTATCTGAAATGATCAGAGTCTAAATTCAGGTTTCAGTTCCTCAAATGATTCATCAGATATTCTGTCCACTTTTTAAAACTCTAATCTTGTTTTTTTGGCGTGAAGGATTTTATGTATTCGATTAATGACAGGGGCCCATTTTTTCAATGTCGACCTTGTCCAGGTGACAGTTTAGAAGCAGCTTGATATGCAGGAGTACACTGCATAAGCTTTGTTCAGTGTTAAGCCAAGGCTATCTACATCGTCCAGAATCCAGGTTGTGATGGGATTCATTTGTGCAGTCCAGAGATAAAGTTTTATTTGCTCATGCAGGTTTCTTTAAATTGTTTTCCAAGTCTGTTAGCTTTTTATCTTATATTACCTTAAAGCAGGCACTGCTGGGAGTTGAACCCAAAGACAGCCACTTTAGCCAGCTAAACCACAGCGCCTCCTGATGGTGGTGTTCCCAGCACTTCCATGTGTTCCTCATACAGCTGAGTCCTCCTTTGTTCCTGCAGCTCCTGACTGTCAGGTTGTTTTTTTGCTTGTTTTAGAATTGATTTTAAAATGCAGTCAAGATTTCAGCTTTAGATGAAAACAGTCACCACCTCGAGGGTGGTTCTGTCCAATCGTTTGGCAGCAGCTTTTTTGCTATTAGCATAGAACCATTAGCACAATTGATTGTGGATCATAACCACATCAAAGGAGTTAAGCTAAAAGATGAAGAACACAAAATCTCAGTTTGTACAGACGATGTTTTACCATTCGTAGCAAATCCACACTTGTCAATAAGATAACTAGACTACACTGCACAATTATTAGACAAGTGAGTATTTTGGCCATATCATAATTTTTATGCATATTCTGAAGTGCTTATTGGATTTAAGTATATCAGGTGATCTGTATTTGCGTAAAGAGTGAGGGTGTGGCCTAAGGAGATCAACAGTCTATATAAAGGTGTGCATAATTATTAGGCAGCTTCTCTCCTTCAGGCAAAATGGGTAAAAAAAGAGATTGACCCGCTGAGCTACAGCACCGAGTTGTGCTGTGTATTTGATAGATTTTGTAGTTATTAATGAAAAAGCCACACTTTTGTGTTTGTTTTATTTTGTTATTATACATTTTTCACACATTAGAGGTCTGAAAGGCCGAACTAGAGATCTTCTGTTTACATCACCAACTGAGAAATCACAGTTGGTGGGATTGTCCCCAAACGTTCAGAGTTAGATACACATCTTTAAACACCTCTGTGAGCAGTTAGAGGTGTGTTTGTGTGAACGCAAAGAATTTCTTCTTATTTTGAGGCATGTTTTACATTTCTGTTCTCAACTAAAGAGATAGAAGATGAAAATACCAGAAATTTTTCATTTGCAACAAGAAGGAATCATGAGTCTTTCTTTGCGGCTGTTTTTTCAAACATAAATGACATTTTCTCCCACGCAGCAGAGATTCCTGTGCTTTTACTTCATGTCACTTTTAAACAGTGATTTTCTTACAAGGCTTCACGGAGCTCTGAGCGTTCCTGCCGCTCCTCTCTCAGCTTAAAACTCGCTCGAGTTTTACATTTGGGGTGAAAGCCGAGCCAGCGGTAACTTGATTCCCGCTGTAACAAACACATGGAGCTGACTCAGCATTCTGCCAGCTCCCCGTTGACCTCGCTGCTTCCTGCCACACCTGCGCATGCTGCTGCTGGTCAGGGGATCCCAAATGGTTTCAGGGAACCCCAAATAAGCTCAGCCTGCAGAGACGTGAGATCCAAGACTGGGCTCGGCTTTAGTAGGTCAGCAGGAGTTTAATACAAAATTCAGCTGTGAAATCGACACAAATAGACCAAGAAAACAAAGACAGCAGAGGAGAGAAGAGCTTTAGTGTGACAGTTTCTTTAGATTAAGCAGGAGGCTCAAAACAACTGTTGGCTTCTTCGGTCATATGGGACCAATAACAGATGGAAAACAACTGCGAGGAGACGAAGAGTTAGCAAAAAGAGACAGTGCACAGACTACATATAGGACCAATGAAAATTGATCAAAATATTCATGCAAAATGCATAAAAATGGTGGGAAAAGGACCAAAAACAAATTTCATACAGATGAAAAGCTACTACAAAAAGATGTGCACTGACAGAAAGGGACACACAAAATTCACTCAAAAGATATCATGATTATATAAGGGTTCAAAACTACCAAAAAAAGAGCAAATATGGAATACAAAAATCACTCAATCAAAATTGAAGCCCGAGGGATGCAAAATGTGTTCAAAAAGGATGCAAACCAAGTGCAGCAAGCAATAAAAATAAGTGAAAAACAGGCACCGAGCTGCAACGCAGAAATAGAAAACAACCATACGCACAAAAAGACAAAAAGATGATGTAAAACAGAAAACATCAACTGTGAGGAGGCCAGAGAGTGCAAATAAAGGATACAAAATTACTACAAAGGCTTGTAAAACACACAAACACACACATGTAAGGACACACAAAAGTTACACAAATAGTTATTTAGGGAAAGAAGACAATTGAAAAGAGACAGAAAGAAGCAACAAACATCCAGACTGTAGGATGACTTCAACAAGGAAACACAACCACTGTGAGGACGACAGGAAAGCGCAGCGGTCGCAGATCCACTCAGCCCACAGGTGTGGGACCAGTACAGGCACCAAATTCTACAAAAACATGCGAAATGACAACAAAGAGATCTGACGCAGACAGAAATAAAAGTTGACTTTATGAATCGATGTGAGAAATAATCAGCCACAGCTTATCTCTGCAGCGAGGCCGCGAGCAGCTGCTGACAGGCAGCGTGCTGTTTTTAGCCTCTGAAGGACACACACACACACACACACACACCCACACACACACACACCCACACACACACACACACACACACACACTCACACACACACACAGGTCTTATCTCTGCTTTCTCAGCTCATCTACTGTTACTGTCACTGCTGTCAGAGAAAGTCCAGAGCCTCAGTTTTAACTCTTTGTTGCTCAGAGAGGACACGAGTGACCATAAAGAGAAGCAGAGTGAGACCCACCTCATCTGACATCAGCTCACCTCGGACTCTTTGCCCTGCCTTTCCCTGCGGCACACCTCTAAACGTGTATCTGTGTGTGTGTCCGTGTGTGTGTATGTAGGTCAGTGTGAATAGCTCCCAGTGAAACTAGGCCACTCTGCAGCCCGGACAGGCTTCACATTGTTGCAGCTCGTCCATGACAAGAAAAGCTGAAAGCAGCAAACAAACATTTGAATGAGAGAGGCCAACACTGCAGAGCTCCTATAGCCTGATGTCACTGAGAAATAATTTAGAAAAAAGTCCTTCAGACACTACCAGGACTTGAACCCAGGACCTCCTGTTTACATACAGGTGCTCTGACCTGCTGAGCTATGGCACCACCTTCAGATTTCCTTCAGTTCCCTCTGAAAGCTGCTTCCTTCAGGCCTCTGTACAGCAGATCATCTCCTATCCCAGCATCCTCCACCATCACTACATCAATGAACCTCTACTGAGCTCATGATCTTCTCCTCCTGCCTGCAGCTCCATCTTCATCCTCCACCCTTCCTCCTCTGCACATGCTCAGACATCTCAGTGACTGTGACTGAGCTGTCCTCATCTCCATCCTGCTCACTGAACATCATCTTCAGCTCGGCCTCCGTTTGTTCTCATTTTGCTCAGTGCTGATGTTGAGCATGAAATTGACCAGAAATAATATGATTAAGATATAAGAGAAAGGAATACGTGAAATGATACTTTAACAAATCTATGAGAGGAAAAAAAACTCACAAACAACAAAAAATCGCTACAACTTTAAGAATAAACTCACAATTTGATCCTCATTGATTTACAGAACAAACTCAAAAAATAAAATTATTGCTGTGAAACCAAAAGACAAAAGAAAAAACTCAAGATGCATAAAAATATGATTAAAAATTTTATATATTTTTCCATATTAAAAAATATTAAGAAAAAAATCCCCCACTAGGTTATGAAAAACGAATATTTGTTTTTGTTCTGGTGCATTCGTCACGCTGAACTTTATCAAAATATTCCTGTAATTTCATGCTTCTGATTATTTAAGAGTTTTCTTCATGAAAAGACAAAATTATATCAAACCGTCGCTCTGGCTGGCTTCAGGTCGTTCCCGGTCATGATGGAAGGATAAATGACAGAATAACGGATGGATGGATCTTCTGGTTTAACTGTCGATGCAGAAATCTATAAATGTCCTTTACTCCAGTATAAAGATTCTGTTGATCAGACCAAACAAAGCTTTTACTCAGGTATTATCAGTTCTTATGAGGGTAACACAGGATCCTGCCTGCCTGACTCCTCCAGCCCACCTTCCTCCTTACAGAATGCCTATGTGAATTAAAATCCTGGTTCAGCTCTAATTTCCTTAAGCTCAATGAGGAAAAAACTGAAGTCCTTATTGGCACTAAATCCAACCTACTGAGGCAAATCATTTCAATCTTACTATTGACGTCCATTCTTGTCCACAGTCTCGTTACCTCCCATATTGACTATTGTAATTCTCTCATGCGTGGTCTCCCCCATAAATCCCTCCATAAGCTTCAACTGGTTCAAAACTCTGCTGCCCACATTATGACCAGAACCCCTCCTACCAGCACATCACCCTTGTCCTTCAGGCCCTTCATACCCTTGCTCCTCCTTATCTTTCCGACCTTTTAAGCACTACATCATCTGCTCATTCACCTCAAAATTCCAGCAGTGCCTCCAAGTGTTTAATGACTTTAACTCAAACTGTGGCTTTCCTTTGTCTCACAGCAGCAAACAAGCCGAGTTTGGCATCCCAATCCTGAATCACCAAGCACTAAACGTGTCACTCTGTTACCAATGATTTCCTCTCACACAGTTTAGCAGCATTAGGCTTACGGATTAAAGAATAGAGACAAGCTGCCATTTTCAAAGGTTCACCCATCTTCACAAGATCTCTACACCATCTTCCGTTTCTCTATAACATCTTGGTTGACTAAAGCAGCAGGTGCAGGTTCATTGAAGTCAGATAAGATAAACTTTGGTTTCATTTACATAAAGGTACTGCTGGAATTTGAACCCAGAATCTCCTGTTTACAAAAACAAGCATATTGACCAGCTAAGCTACAGCACCTTACCCAGCACCCCTGATTATCGTTTTTTAAAGAACTATGATGGTCCCCTGACCAAACAAGGTTCCTCCCTCGAATCATTTAAGATGGTGTTTGTGACGACACTGAGATTAGAGCAGTCTGAGCTTCTTCTTCTATTTGTGCACCAACCATGCCTTTCTTTTGGACAAAGATTGGATCAGAGCTGCAGGATGAAGCAGGGTGCTGGGTCACATCCACCAAGCTGATGGAGAATCCTCCAGACAATCTCACACTTCATATTCCTACATTGATTTTTTTGTCCTCCTGCTCTGTATTGGATTAATAAACTCTGGTGATACCAGCTCAGTGCACATTAGTGAGCATGCTCCAGTAGTTACTGAGCAGAGCGTCTCAGATGATCCTTCAAGATGGAGATTCTCATCACCAGTAAGAGGTTTAAAGGGGAGTCAGAGCTGGAACATAAATCCTGTCATGTGGGTATAGCCGCAAGGTTAAAACATAAAAATAAAATGTCCCTGGATGTCTGGCAGGAGACCGCTGCTGAGGTCACGGACAAACAGACTCAAGGACAGCTTTTACAACAGGGCAATAGCCCTAATTAGTGCTAACAGCTGACCTGATTGGATACCTCCTTGGACTTTTTGGGGGGGGCAATAACAATAACAACAATAGCAATGATAACAATGTGTAATAAACATTCACTCATTCTTTTATTTATTAAGTCATTCCTTTGCTCATACATTTCTTGCACTTTAAATAAATCCACTTTAAGTTAAGTTACTGTGTTGTGTTCTGTTGTGCGTAGTGATGACACGAGACGGTTTCCAGTTTGGTTGTACTATTGTACCAGGTATAACCCCCTGGGGGACAGACTGTCTTGGGCACCATCTCATCCCTCTCTCTTACTCAATTAATATCATATAGAAGTATCAGTCGCATCATTTCAGCACCATGGACAGCAACAGCAGTCAGAGGTCATCCATGCTGGTCTGGAGAGCCTGAACCAAAGGCAGCCAGGCTTCTTCTGTCTGTGAGATGTTCACATTCAGATACTCTTCACTTTCAAAACCCCTGAAAAACCCTGAGAGGGGGCCGCCACCCTTGGAGGTGGTCCTGAGGGTTGTTGAGCCACTGTTGATCATGTGAGACGTCACATGATCAGGGCACCGTTGTGAACTCTTCCTCAACTGACAGGAGACCTGCACACACTGAATGGACAGCTTTCATATATTACAGTGTGAGATACAGTAAAGCTCAGTGTATATGAGGCACTGTGGCTTAGCTGGTCAAAGCATCTGTCTCGTAAACAGAAGATCCTGGGTTCGAGTCCCAGTAGTGCCTGCTGGCAGATAAGGTGTTTTTTTCTTGCTTTTTCCTTCCAGCAGGAAGTCTCACTTTCTAATAAATTATGATTCTAGACTTGGTCTCGACTTACAGTAATTTTATAAACATACTCAGTATGCTTGCTTAGCGCACACATCCATCCTAGAACTTGTTTTATAGTAACCTTCCTCTGAATGTGAAGATCCCTGCAGTCACCAGGAGGGCCACATACAGAGGCTCCCCCAAGGTTGGTGTATAAAGCAACCTGAAACTTCTCAGGGATCAAATTTCTACACAAAAATAAAACCAGTCAACAAAAAATCATAAGACTAGGTGTCTTTAATGGTGGCTGTCCCACAGTGTGGTTACAAGCAGGTCCCAAAATGCTGTTACATAAAGAACTGATGACATCACTGTGCTTCAAAATGTCAAATCCTGGTGATGAGGAGTGATTTGCTTCTTTCTTTAAAACCTCTCAGCTAACTCGTGAGAGCAGAAAAGTCTGATTTTCTGTCTAAAACAAAAAACACATCTTCCAGCTCTGTGAAAAGCTCCTCTTGTGTTTTTCTGGATAACTGAACTGTGAATGTTAGACCTCGCTCTGCTGACCCACTGTTTCTGTAACGGTGTTATGAATGTGTGTCGTGTCCAGATTAGGGCGTGCAGACGTTTTCATCATTAAAGCTGATTAAATTTTTTCCTGTTTCATGGATTGTTTCGTGGAAAACCATTTCAGGATGATCGACCGCGCGCTGACCTGTGAAGGGTGACTCACATGTGGTCGTCTCTGTGTTTGGACAGATCTCTCCAGGCAGCAAGGCGGCGCAGGGCAACCTGATGCAGGGCGACGTCATCGTCGCCATCGATGGCGTCAGCACCGAGGGGATGACTCACCTGGAGGCCCAGAACAAAATTAAGATGGCAAACTACAACCTGGCACTCACCATGTCCAAGTAAGAACCGACGCGTCCCTGCTCACACTTCCTGTCTGTAACAGCGTCCTGTTGTCTGGAGCTCAGGTATTTCTGATGATGTGAAAACATAAATCTATTAGGCCCCACACACAGGTGACAGTTACACCTGTCAACCTCTGAGGTCACAGGTTGAGATAAACTTGTTCGGAACTTCAGAAGATCTGAAGGCGTCTGACAATTTTTATGAGTCTGTGTTTTTTGTTTTTGTTATTCATTCTGCAGAAAAACTGGTCAGATATCATAGATAAAAATTCCTGTCTGGCTTTAAGTGTACAGATTCTACACCTCCATATTTTATTTTCACACTCTCCTGCAACAGCTTTGCATGATTCACAGTTCAAAATAATCCTTCTTTATCTGATGCTGAGCCCTCATGCACTGCCTCAGCGCATCTACTGTCTGAAATGTTTTTGAAATGTAGTTTGTGAAGTTTCTTCAGTTCTTCAGCTTTTCTGGGTTAGGTGTTTTGATCCTTTTGTCCTTTGCATAACGTTAATTGAAACCCAGTGCATGGCCACCGCCTGCAATGAAGTTTGTGGACTTTGGGATTTTCCTCAGTCTGCTGCATCCTTTGCACTCAGATCATTTCCTCCTTTCAGCTGTTATGTTTACATCCCTCTCTGCCATGAAGACGTCTGAATGCTGAGAGGGGAAATGAATGTTGGTCCACAAAGCGCTCACTGTGGCCTCTCATATCCACAGAGCCTCTGGGTGATGAAGATAAGACGCTCAGCTCAGGATGAAGAGACTCTGTCCTTCTTTCCCATTATTGTTTTAAATGTTTTGCTGGTGTAAGGTCAAGCTTGTGATGAAGCAGTGGAGACAGGCCAGGAAATCAATGTTAACCCCTGCTGACCCTTCGAGCTGTATCGACTGATGAGGTGGACAGCTCACACTGACTTCAGTCACATTTTCATATCGGGGGCATTTTTCTTTTACCACCAGAACAAAACGACCGTAATAAAACCTGTGAAGAGACAGAGGGTGATAGAAACTGAACGTGAGATAAAACCTGTGAAGACCAGACACTGAACATAACCACATCCTGTTTGATTCTCTTTTTTATTGTAATGGGAACAAAAACGTAATTTCTTCTCTTTTCTCAATCGCAGATGTCGCCCCCTGTTGGACACTAAAAGGAATGCTGCTTTAATTGGCAGCCTGGAGATCTTGATGTGATTTATTTGTCATTCCTGAAGAAGTCAGAATTCTGAATGCCAAGATGGCGGCACTGACCGCATTCAGGGTCAAACAGCCTCTGTTGTGTGTCTGCGATGTGTTGAATAAGTCGTGCATCTGTGAACACAGTTATTCTGCGTTCTCTGAAAGAACCAACATGATCCTGTTTTTCAGATGACCGCCGCTCCCCTGACCCTGGTTCTACCAAAGGGTTCTTCCTGTTGAAAAGGAGTTTTTCCTTTCCACTGTCGCCATAGTGCTTGTTCATTGGATGATTGCTGGGGCTTCTCTGGCAGTTAAATAAAATGCCATTAGTTTGTTGGAAGGCACTGCAGGGATTTAAACTCAGGATCTCCTGTTTACACGACAGGTGCTTTCACCAGCTAAGCCACAGCGCCTCCTGGAGAGAGCACTCCACACACAGCTCCAACTATATCTAGAAAAATAACTTTCTAATTTTTCAGATGATTTTCAACCGGTGACAGTGCTGAGTGGAGTAAAATAAATTTCACATGACGCTGGACTTTGAATGAAACGGCGGGTCAGCCAGGTAACAGTGAGGCTGTGGTTGACCCTGTGGCCTGCAGCTGGATGTAGTTTCCTCCTTCATTACTCTTCAGAGCAGCGTGTAGATGTTCCCTTTGTGTTCATCCTCATCGCAGCTCTCAGACCTTGTCTTTTATTTCTTGAGGCGAGCATTTGGAGCAGACTTTATTTTCTTTCTTTCACCTTTTCTTCCATTGGCAGCAATTTTATCTGACTTGTATTTTCCTGTTTTCTGTCGTCAGTCTGCTTTAACATCTGACCTCAGATCCGCTCCTTTTATTATTTTCTCTGGAGAAATCAAAGCTTTTCCTGCTGCTGATGGGGTTTTTTTCTTTAAGAGCCACAAGCAAAGCAATTTGTAAAAATCCTGCTTAAACTTTTCATCACAATGTGGTTTCAGTTAAACTTGCTGAAGGAATCAATGCAGATCTGTATGGATGTGAACCTGGACTCTGAGCTCTGACAGACTTCACTGTTACTCTGTCAGAGTAAAGATGCAGATGATTGATCATAAGTTTAAGGTTGTTTCTACAAGGCACAAACATTCAGAGGAAAGCACCATGTCATGTCCTCCTTTTATCTCACGATGTGAGCATCATCGCCATAGCTGGACTGCCTAGGTGGACCAACGTTTTTCTATTGTTATTTTTATTTATTTTGTAAGGCTATAAACAATGAAAGATGGTGGATTGATGAATTGTCATGATCGCCTCTATGCTGGACAAATTACAGCTGATGAGGTCGAACTTTAAAGTTCCACATTGAGATAAAAAGGAACGTGATTTGTCCCGGACTTCAAATAGAATGAAAAAAAAAACACAAAGCTGGAGTTATTGTGTCTTTATGCTGCGCTGCTGCCTCTCCTCTCATTCTCTCCCCCTCCCTCTCCTGTTGTTACCTCAATCACGAAACTGATCAATGATCAGCTGATCAGCTTCTTTGTCGCAAGTCCCGTTTCTCTTGCTTGTTTATCGCCCACTTTGCGCAAGAAAGAGAAAACTAGCAGATGTCGCACTAAACAACAGCAGCACATTTAAGCTTGATAAGCTGTTGCTAGAATGTATTTAATGTTACTTCCTAGTATCAGCTGATGTTTGCTGGAGCTACAGCTGTAAAAGCTGCTGCTCATGATATCAGTTTGGATATGTGATGAGAGGGAAACATGAAGATGAAACCAGGAGATGTCCTTACTGAATCATCAGAGCTGAACAGGTGATGGAGACACAGGTCTACCTTTTAGGTGTCATGCATGAGTTGAGGGGGAAGGGAAGGGAAAGAACTGTTTCTGAGAGACAAATAACACCAGGATCCTTTTCTACATAGATGACAGCTGGTAACTGTGCAGGGGCGGGTCTAGCAAAGTTTTGCCAGGGGGCCAGGTAGGGCATTAACAGGGCACAAACACCTTTCTTTCTTTTTCTAATTTCAAATGTCTAGTTTTAAAAAATAATTATCTGAATCTTAAAACCAAAGTTTTCACCTGATCTAAAATGTATAGAAATCTAATATTGTATGTAGTAAATATTAAGTCTAACATATACCCTAGTAAGCTATAGTATCTTTTCCTTTGAAAAGGTGCCATCTGTGCAGAATGCATTTATGTTGAAGATGATGTTGAATTTAATTCAATTATTGAAGAAAAATAATGGTTTCTGTGTATT
>VUQR01037260.1:0-14102 GCA_015108515.1 Hemichromis elongatus
AGAAATGAGGCTTTCTTTTCGGAAGTAAGTAAAAGGAAAAAACAACGGTAGACTTGTGCGTAATAAGCAAACGAATAATGCAGAAAACAGAGATTTTTAGATTGGAAACTGTTCTTGAAGTACAGAGAGAGAGAGAGAGCGAGCGCTGTGCCTGAAGTGTGATTTTTATCGTAGTGGAAGCGAAGCAGCAAAAGTCAGAGGGAAATCATGACGATGTTTACGTGAAGCCAAATGTGAAGCGTAGGTTGGATCTTCTTTTGTTGCTGGTTCAGTCAATATTGTTTGGAGAGAGATCAGACCCACAGCTTCAGAATCTAGCGCATAAAGGACGTAAACACAAAGCTCGCCGACGGATCAGAACGAGTCAGCTGTCGGCTTTCAGTCCAGACCGTGTCCGTGCCGTCGGGTGAGAAAGCCGATCTCCCTGATTCTGAGCCGTGTGGTTTGTGTAACGTTGTTGTGCAGAATCCGTGTACCTGCTCTCATTTACTGTTTTAGCCGTTTGGCGGTTGTTAAAATGTTGTTAGGTTTAACCTGACATGCTGGCGTTTCAGGCGAAATAAATTTATATTTAAAAAATCGATTCGGGATTTTAATGAATCGATATCACGTTTTCCAAGCTAGAATCGATTTTAATCGATAGATTGATCATCAAAACCCACCCCTAATTTTGAATATCACACTATTATACTCATTTAATTGTGGTAATTCAAATCCTGATCAAGAATAAAGTTTGCTTGATTATGCTTGCCTACATAATCCCACTTTAAAGAAATCAAATTCATTTTAGCAAGGGGGCGGGGGGGGCTGAATTCTCTTATTTCTGTCCCATGTAAGTGCAATATGTTGTTTTGGCTAAATGAGGGGTTTTCCTCATGTCCTCAGAGTGAGTTTTGGCAGCACAGCAGTGGGTTTGTAGTCACAGCCAGTGGAAACTCACAAGTGAAATAAATGATCATAAATAACTAAATACAAAATATAGTAGTATAAATGTACTGCTTTGCCCAAGACCCACTCTGAACCAGGAAAAACCCTGTAAGCATCATTTGTGAGTACTTAGTTAATTAAGGAGCATGCCAACTGTGTTTTCAGGTCAAGAGGGAGCAACCATTGACTTTGATGAAGGAGTTTCTATTACTCCTTTCAACCTGGAAGAGGAGATGCAGGAAGGACACTTCGACTCAGAGGGAAACTATTTCATCAAAAAGGAGCAACAGATTAGAGACAACTGGCTTGATAATATTGACTGGGTAATTATGTTCCTTTTCATTACACCGCTGTTGATGTTTTCTGTTTTTTTTTGTCTGCTTTTTTTCTGCCTGGAATCTGCTTTTGAGTGTTGGTGTCTGTGCATTTTATGAGTTTGTAATCTCGTTTTGTTGACAGATGCTTAATATTTTAAACAGTGTTCAATAGTAAAAGTCTCTTCTTCTTCAGGTAAGAATAAGAGAGCAGCCTGTCAAAAAAAAAAAGAAAGGTCTTGGAGCCAAAAGGACACGCAGAGCAGGTGATGAGGACGAGGCAGAGGAAGAAAAGCAGAGAGAAGAACAGCAAGCAGACCAAGAAGAAGAAGAGGAGGAGGAAGAGGCAGAGCCTCCGGAGGACCCACTGGCATCCTACACACAGCACCAGCTCACTGAAGCTGTCATCGAACTACTGCAGCCTGGAGAAACAGTCGCTACAGCGCTCCGTCGGTTAGGAGGCCTTGGAGGGCGGAAGAAGGGAAAGCTGAGAGAAGAAGAAAAATCCACAGAGGAGACCAAAAGGGATACGGAAAAGCTCGATCGGCTCACGGCGCTAGCTGACCGACTGGTTGGATCCGGGATGTTTGAAATCTATCAGCAAACCTACGAAAAGCTGTCCTACATGTTAAAGAGCATGACTAGCAAAAGGCCAGCGGTGGGGGGTGAGGAGGAAGAAGGAGATGAGCTTGATATGTTTGCTGACAAGTTTGATGAGAAGCATGGTGAAGCAGCTGAGGACAAAGACAATGAAAGAGGTAATTTAGTTATTTTTATAAACTTTTATTTTCAAAGACTATACCGTATTTTGATTTAATCTAATTTTGTCTTCCATCCAGTGAGCGATGAAGTAATGTGGGAGTACAAGTGGGACAATAAGGATAATTCAGAAGTCTACGGCCCTTTCACAAGCCAGCAGATGCAGGTACTTCCCTAAAACTACTTCAAATTGAATGGATTCTGTTAAGTGTTAGCAAGCAGCGGTTTTAAATGATCAGAACAGAAATGTTTTCTGATTTGGCTATCGATAACAGTAATCAATTAGTTAATCTTTTTTGGTTAAAAATCTTTTCATCCTCCAAATCTGAGGCCAGGGTTTCTAGCTGAGAATGGGTGGAATGTCCATTACGTGTTGCTGCCCCAAGTATCTGATTGTTGCAGTATCTGCAGTAATGCAGACACCGCACTGCTGCAGTGATCCATTGTGTTGAAGACAGATTGTGAAGGTGTCAATTTACTGTTCAATCTATGTTCCTCATCTCAGCTATGGTTTTGGGTAGCGATTAAAAGAATGACATCACAGATAGAAGTAGCACAAATGAGCCTTTTATGTGGTACACAGCGCTCATCACTGAGAGTCAAAAAACTGTCTAAATTCTTTCATTTTTAATAAAATGATCACTGTTGCTGCTTTACCAGGTGTAACAATTAACTTTAACATCCAAGCGTCCATTAAAGCAGAATTTATTACATTTAACAGTTAGCAGGAAGTTAGCTAGTATCCTCCTAAACATGATATACCATGTTCTGACTGAGAGATTTCTGAAAAAATTGAAACATAATGCTCTGCTGTCGCTTCCGACGTAAATGAAGACAGAAAACTAAACAGCAGTGACGTTTGTAGGGTTACTGAAGTTGGACTAGCTGGTATATAATGATATGCTATGTGGTCGCTAGCATAACAAAAACACAGTGAAGCTTGAGGATGAATGCAAACTTTTTTCCATTGGATAAAAGTTAACGTGAGGGTTCCTGATGGTTAGGGACAAATGCAATCGCATGATAGGATGCTGTAAACGGACTGAACTTCAGTCAGGAGAACAACTGAGATAATCCATCCACAATACGAGGTTGGTCATTAATATACTGCAACAACATGGGAATTCAACATTAATTAATGAATGGTGCAGAAGTGGAGGAAGCAAGAAGAATAAGTTGAGTAAAGTTGGACTTATCTGACTGTTTTGTTTCGCTTAATGCCAATGATCTGAAAAATACGGTGGATTATTGCATCTTATACTGTACATGTATTCTACCTGTAAAGGTGTTTGTTGTGGATCTAGAGCAATGTAGTAATGAAGCTCATAGCGTAACAGCTTTTATTTAACATTTTTTAGGTTTAAGGAAATTTAAAAACACTAATGACATTCAGCTTTTCTTTGTTTCTGTTGTCTTTCCAGGACTGGGTGGATGAAGGCTATTTCAGCAGTGGTGTTTACTGTAGGAGGGTGGACCAGGAGGGATCACAGTTCTACAGCTCCAAGAGACTGGACTTTGAACTCTATACATGATTTACATCCAGAATTGAAAAATTTGAACATATTATCGTGTTTCGGCTAAAATCTATTTTCAGCCTTTTCATGATTTTTTTTCAGGTTTTCGGTGTCAGATCTGGCATTTTAACACTGGTTTTGTTTTCTGTACACTGGGTTTTTTTTTTTAAATAAATCATGTATGTGGTGAAGTAATCTGACATGTTTCTGTTAATCTTAGAATCAAATGACTCAATTTCAAGCTGAAAAGTTTAAATGGCCTTACCAGTTGACAGTACATGTAGTGCACTTGAGAGACTGAATTATTCAGCTTCTGTAGAGTATTTTACACTTATAATATCATGTTTTTTTAAAAAAGGACACCCTCTTTAAATGATAAGGTTTTACTATCGGGCCCTAATAAAAAATCATCTGGTTAAAACATCACATATTACAGAGTGTCATTATTTAAAACAAGCCAAAACACAGAAGCATCCTTACTGGTTCCAAAGATGGAAGCAGTTGTAGTCAGGGCTTTATATCCACTCATTATGTGTGTGAATGTCATGGTAATTTGGAGATTTTAATTAATTCTTGGGGATATTCTTTTTCCAGGGTCGAATGGTTATACAGCAAACATCTTTAATGTCTTTAAAAAAAAGAACAATTGGGTGCACATGTTTGAATTTATTTGGATTTTGTCTAATCCACACAGGGTCAAAAGTATACATACAGACTCAAACATATACATGTACCCCACTTATACTTGGCTGGCTAAATTTCCCTTAGCGAGCTGGACCTCAACCACATGCTTTTGGTCGCCTCCAACAAGCTACTGGAATATTTCTGGCTTGGTATTTGACCACTATTCTTGGCAGAATTTGTAAGTTTCCTGGCTTTTAAACACTACATATTTTTAATAGGGATGAGGTCATAGCTTTTGATTGTGTATAAGTGACTCGACTTATATGTACTTTATGTTAAGAAAAGGCTATAAAGAAGTATAAGCTATAATCCTACCTCTTCATATTGTTGAATAAATGACTGAAATATTCATCTTCCTTTCAAAAAAACTTGTGGCCTACATATATCAAGATGTAAATCACACCAATGCATTAATGTATACAAGCTATACAATTATTCATATATACACACATTGACCTATTTCTACATGTACTCATAGATTTAGTCACACGCCCAAAATCCCTTACATAGAGTCAATGCTTTGACTCTTTATCCCAGATTGAATAAATTAAGAGGGTAAGTAGCAGCCCACTGCTGACTGAAAGCAGAACTTCTGGCAGTTTTGCTGGTCCCCAAGTAAGCCCAGGGAGAAAATACATCTGCAAATATTTTAGCGAAACAATGGTTGCATGCCAGTCAGTCTGGGAGGGGATATATGGTCGTTTCCAAACAATATTAAGTTTATTATTTTACAGAGAAAAAGATAATACACAAGTGGAAAACATTAAACTATTCACAGTTACAAAGCTTCCCAGGAATCAAGAGTAAGTCATTGAGTGGACTGTGAACTCTTGTATATACTAAAGTATTCTAAAGACAAACCTGAGAAGAGCTAAAGCTTGGCTGAAACTGGCTCATACAGCAGGACAGTAATCCCAGGTACAGTAGCAAATTACCACAGAATGGCTGAAAAAAAGGGGTCAAGGTGTTACAGCGGCCCACACAAAGACCAGACATCAACCTGATTAAAATGTTAAAACAAAAACAAATATGGTAATCCTTACTGAACTGAAAAGAAGGTTGTGAGGTTATTGATATTATTTGTTATTTTTATGAAATTATGCGAGTCAAACTACTTATTGTTGCATTAATAAATAGTGAAAAAACAACAACTGTTCATAAGACTAGATGCTTTCTATTAAAAAAAAAAGACTGCGATTCCATGTGAATTGTATTCAATTTGACCGAATTTGTAGGATTTTATGACACTGGGTCACCCGAGGCCATTAAAAAAAATATAATTTTTGCAGCCATTTTTCTTCGCGATCCAATTGGTTGCCCTCAAACGACAACCCTCGTAATCTTCCTCTGATTGGTCAGATTTCAATAGGACTTTCCGGGCGGAAAAGAAGTCGTGCTGTGATTGGACAACCCGTCTGCCTAAGATGTTTGGTACAAACGGATAACATCTTTGAGTCACTGCAGGGCGCCGTCGCTCCGGCATGTTTTGTTTACGGTGAGGTCAGCTCGCTACGCTGCAGTCCAGCTTATCATTTTAGGTAAGTTTCTTTTATACTGTTTAGCTGCTCTAACAATTTGCGGCTAAACTACAAACAGAAGTTCAGCTCCCCAATAAAAATGGTCGAACCTTTGGAGATGACAGTTCCCGGCTGCGACTATTGCCTGGTGCGGCAACTGACTGCTGTGCACTGTGAATATCGGCGTCAGCCAAGGCATACAGTGTTGGCGGCGTAGTATTAGCCCTACTTCAGATAAAACGTTTAACGCAGTATATTTTACGACAACGATTTAAGTGATCGAGTCAAGATTTGCTGTTTTTCGTACGCTGGCTGATAAATAAAAGTTTGAATGTTAATCTGTGATTTCCAGCAAGTAGACCTCGCCCAATTTTGATGGAACCGCCGTTTCCATTTATTAAAAACACTGACTGAATTCCTTCGTAATGGATAAGCTATAAAACAACGGTGCATTAACCTTTTACTGCTTTGCTGTTTATATCAGCTTATGTTAGAGCTAAGCTTAGATAACTTTTCTCTAACGGACTCGAGGCGCAAGTGAAAGGATACTGAGTGCCAACCACAATGACTGGCATAGATTGGGAGCTCAAATTTAAAGGTTGAGAACCGGGGGTTGCCTCTAACTGGACTGTACATCGTTGCAATTTTAATCATTATAATTTGCGGTTATCAGTTTTAAACTGATAGACTGATCGAAACGTTTAATTACACGTCTCGCCCCTGCTGCACTTAAAATGTAATTATCTCTGCGTCATAACTCAGCATAAAATTACTACGAGAAATTAACATCTTTTTTCATTTTTCTTATGCACAATAATTAATTATTGTTTTTAGTGATTGCTGTATTGTAATTGTCGTTTACTATATTATTTTCTCTTGCGCCTGTTTATATTTTGTTGCTTTTATTTAATCATTTAATAGACTGCAATGTCAAATATCCAAAATTTCTATTTAACTGTGTTTTTCCCCCTTGATTTTACATAATATTAAATCTAGAAAAAAGACTTCTGCTGTAATGCTATGTTAATTTTAAGATATTTTGTGTATTTAATATAAAAACTTGTTGTACTATTATTTTTTTTTCAGAATAAAGTCCCATCTCAGAGTTTAGCAAAGTAAGTGAACAATTTCAAGACCTACTTTCAACTGCTGATGTGCTTTTTTGGTACCCCGCATGTTTGTTTTATTTTCCGTTGTTGTTATTTACAGATAAGGCCAGACAAGGAGAGGGAAAAGAGAGCGAGAGAGCAAGGGGATGTTGACTTATCCCTCTGACTCACTCACTCAGATAGTTTGTCCAATGGATGAAGATGCTATCCCCCCAAACCCTTTCTGTAGTGCACCTCCCCACAGTGAACCTGCACCACCTTTCCTCTCCCTTTCCTCCATCACTCCCAGGTATAGTTGTCCTGCACCTCTTGCTTTATTTTGCTGTTTGTATAATCTCCCCTTCTTGCTTTAGGGCACTTTTTATTTTCTTTCTGAAAGAATGACTTTAGGATCTGTAGACACGGTATGGGATTGCACAAATTGAAATTATGACAAGATTCTTTAATGTCTTTAAATGTTCACAGTTTTGGTTAGTAATAGTGTTAATACTCATCTTATTTATTGCATTTAAGGTGCTTCTATACAGCTATGCATTGTGCAGATTTAAGTATCCTGTTGTTTTTAATCTAAATGTCTTCAGATGCCACCTGGGATAAACAGCACAATCTGCCTTACTTGAGGGTGTAGTAGGAATCAAGAGCAATAGGTTAAGCTTCCAGTCAGAGTTTTCAGTGTCACAAAGTTGGCTTTGTTTATTTTATCCAGAGCAGGTTATGATCAGAGTTGTAGTTTAAAATTTCTCTGATTCAAAGTGTGATATAGATTAACCGATGAAGGGTTGCATCTTATAGAAGTAAGTGGGTCTGAATTGGATCTAAACACACTGAGCAGCCTGTAAAGTTTAAATGCTTAAAGTTTCAGAGTTCTAATGCGTTGTCATGGCACCCTTGAGCGGTGAATGAAATATGATAAGCCATTCATTCACTAGATTTTTTATTTTTGTTTGTTTAGTTTTTTTTCCTCATCTTTTTGCAGCAACTTTTTGCCACTGCCTTTTGACACACACACACACACACACACGATGCAGACTGGATTTCTTAACCTTTCTCTTCCTGTTACACTGCATCATTCTGCCATCATAACTTGGATAAATGGTTTTCTTTTCTTGTCTTATCCTTTCACAGCCGTCCAAATGATGGAATATCTGGCCACAGAAGGAGTGGTCGCATTCAAGGCATCCGAGCTCAGACTCCGAAAAAACAGAGTAACGCAGACACTCAAGCGGCTCACAGACCAGCCAGACAGAATCCGTCCCCCACAAAGAGACAAAGAGAGAGTGGGATTATGGTAGGACTCTTACATAAAGTATTTTTGATGGTCTTAGGTAATGAAATGAATCCCAGTTAACACACCATCTCTGTCACTTATAGGTGCAAGTAGCACAATGTAAGCAGTCGAGAGTGGAAGGAACAGATGCGCATGAGAGCCAAAACAGGGTAAGTGTCTGATTCTCTGAGATACATTTTCTTATCACATACCTCTGTAGGGGATAGATTAAAAGACAAACTGAGACAGCCTGTCTGCATGCCCTCGGTTGTATTTTTTTCATGTTTTCAAACTGTCTGTGCTTAATCTCTGCATGCAGACGCTGTACAGTAGACCTGTACAGTGAACGGGGTGTGAGGGTTAATTGAGCGATTTAATCCTCCTTTACGGTCTGCTGCATCTGACATAGACAAGCAATCAAGTGTTATAATGTGACCTAATACTGTGCAGACTGCAGATTTTAAATGTAACAATGTTTTCTTGCAGAAGAGTATTTGTATTACAATTAAATCCAGAGCCGACACATAAAACCATATAGGCTACCAAGTGACCAAACTTGGTATCAGCTGTTTATAACTAATTTTGTCTCACCAAATTTTGACGGGGAGTTTTTATTAATCAATTACACTGCTCAAAAAATAAAGTGAACACAAAAAGGACTGAATGAGTGAAATATTCTTATTAAGTACTTTGTTCTTTACATATTTGAAACAAAATCACAGTGAAATTATCAATGGAAACCAAATTTAGCAAACCATGAAGGTCTGGATTTGAAGTCACACTCAAAATGAAAGTGGAAAAACACACTACAGACAGGTCCAACTTTGATGTAATGTCCTTAAAACAAGTCAGGCCTCTATGTGGCTGTATGACTTCCCTACAACGCCTGGGCATGCTCCTCATTAGGGGGCGGATGGTCTCTTGACCTAGACCAAAGCATCCGCCAACTTCTGGACAGTCTGTGGTGGATGGAGCGAGACATGATGTCTCAGATGTGCTCAATTGGATTAAGGTCTGAGGAACATGCGGGCCAGTCCGTAGCATCAGTGCCTTCATCTTGCAGGATCTTCTGACACACTCCATCCACATGAGGTCTAGCATTGTCTTGCATTAAGAGGAACCCAGAGCCAACCGCACCAGTATATGGCCTCACAAGGTGTCTAAGGTGGCTAATGGCAGTCAGGCTACCTCTGGCGAGCACATGGACTGCTGTGTGGCCCCCCCATAGAAATACTCCTTGTCTATTCCATCTGCACAACAGCATGTGAAACTGATTGTCAGTCAGTGTTGCTCCCTAAGTGGACAGTTTGATTTCAGTGTGATTGACTTGGAGTTACATTGTGTTGTTTAAGTGTTCCCTTTATTTTATTTTAAATTACATGGAAAATTAGCAGGTATCTTTTTCTTCCTAAGGAGCAGCATTTTAATGTAGCTTATTGGTATAAATGCTCAGCCAAGCACACCTTAGTGTTTATAAATTATTTCTAAAATATTTATGATCTTATTTTGCAGGATGGATTTGATTTTGGCTTTATAGCAGAATGTCAAATTGGGTAAGTGTGACATACGATTTTTAACAGTATGTTGTATAGTGCATAACCATTTAGTAGTCTTGATTTAGGCAATTTTTTTTAATCTTATCTTTTGCAACTTCATTAAGTGAATAATAAAATATTCAGCAATTGTAATCAAAACCTTTGCGAGCATGGATCAAGGCAGGGGTGACATGGATAATGAAATGCATTTATCTGTATTGTAGAAATCTCTATTTCTGTGATTATCATGTTATTATGACACCTCCTGGCTTTGTCTGAAAATCTAAATTTACTTTTTTTCTTTGTCATAGGCAAAAGGACCAAAAACTCCCAGAGAAGAAATTAAATCCGTCTCCAGAAGAAAATGTCATTAAACTGCTGGATGAAAATGCCCCAGAGAGTTATGATGCTGCCAAATCTGAGATGGATACATGCGGGGATTTGGTTGCTGAGCACACTGCTCAAAATGTGTATTCCCCAAAGGGATGGGTGATCGGCCCGTTGTTTCAATCGTTCAAGTCAAAGATGGCCAGTTTCACAGAGATAGTCATGAGTCCTGTTAAACTCTTCCGAGCCAGCAGTCCTACGCCATCAGTGGGCCATCCTGACAGACTCGATGAGCTGGCTGATGGAACAGCTGATATTAAGCATTCAGAGCCAAGCAGTACACTTCATTTTGAAGGAGAAAGTGAAAATGAGAATCAGGGCAGCCAAGCTCATCAGAACGAGCTCACTGATGTAGGAGATGCACAGAGCACACAGATTGGTTCTCCTAAATATGCTAAAAAATTAGATTTTGATGAGGATTCAACAACAAGTTCAGAAATTGTTGATGAATTTGCAGTACACCAGAAGGAAAAAATCTCACCTGCCTTAGTGCCTTTGCCAAACTGCCCCTCACAACTTGCTGTTTCAGAGTCTGTTGGGTCCGCTGTCGTTTTACGGTCCTCTGCCAATGTAAGTGCCTCTCGTGAATCCAGGTCAAGGATGTGCATTGCTTTGGTAGACCAGAAAGTAAAAACTTCTGTCCGTCTGAAACCACTTCCCAGAAAACGTGGAGGAAATAGATCTGACTTGAAGAGGGTTGACTCTAAGGAAGAGTCTGACCCAGAGGTCAGTAACAAGCAGCCTTCTTACCAGAGCTTGGACTCAGGCGATGCTGAAAAAATACTGTCTTCGTCTTTCTCAGTTTGTTACGCTCAGCCCGATGTGGACTGTTTTCAGCCTGACGATGATGAGAAGAATGAGACTGTAGAAAGCTGTCGCTTGGTTCAAGAAAGCCTCCAAAAGACTCTCGGGGACAGTGTTTATAAAAAGAATCTGAGGTCCACTTTAGATTTGCAACAACAGGAGTGGCGGCCAAATCAGGATAAGTGTTCAGTTTCTGGTTTTGTGAGAGAAAAGAGAGGGTTGAAACTGAACTGTCATTCACAAGACTCCGTGAAAAGAAAAAGACTGGCACCAGATACACATGCAGAAGATGCCCAAAAGCAAGAGTTATCAAACACAGCTTCAGGGAGTGGTGTAATGGGAGGTTCGACGCTAGAAGAAATCGAGTTAAACGAAGAAGCGCCGAAACTCTGTAGACAGAAACGGTCTGTTTTTGTGTCAACAAGAACCACTAAGAAAGGAAAATCTGGTCAAGAAATGCTTGGTACAATCAATGAAGCTATGTTGCACTCGCAAACTGAAAGTTCCCCTGATGCTATGTCGGTTTGTTCACTGGATAATAGCATGGGTGTGTCAGAAGAAGACAACCACATGAGCTGCAGCATCAAAGCGAGCTCTGCTGCTTCATGCAAAAGGAAGAACAGAACAGTTCTTAGTAATTCTGATGTAAATATTGATGCCAGTATGGATCTTGAAACTACTGTAGCAATCACTTCTGCAAACAAAGATGAGCTGTCCGAAGCGCTCGTCCGTCCACATATAAAGCAGCTCCAGAATGCAAGCAAATGCAGGAATATTAACAAGAAGCCACAGAAACGAAAATCGCCAAATCACATGAGTTCAGTGACAGAATCAGACAGCCCTCTGTTGTCTACCTCATCGGTACTGTCAGTGAACCTAATAAAACTCGCGCCTAAGGATTTTAATACCTCCCAGCATGTTGAACAAGGAAAGGACTTGAGAGGGCTGAGCCAACTGTCCAAGAGACCCAAAAAGGGTCTTAGAAGTGCTACTCAGTCATGTGTATCCAGTAGGGCTCAAGAAACACAGCAATGTGTCATCAACCTTCAAGGGAGCCGGTCTAAAGAAAGTAAAAGTAAAAACTCTACGGAGCCTGTATATTTTGAAATGGCTCCCTGTGAAAGTAATTTCCAGCCCCTTTCTTTACCCTCACAACTTCATGTGGACCCTCCTTTAAATAATAATAGTAATAATAGGCACGCCACTCAAAGGAAATTAAAGAGTTCAGCTTCTGTGGAAGAGGAAACACAGACCCACACAGACTCTGAAGTTGCTAACGATGGGGGCGTCAGTCTCTCTAGGCTAAGGTCTAGCACAAGAAGAGCTAACGTAAAGCCCAGGCAACTGGATAACCAAAGGAGAAAATGCCGAGTTCTGCACAGTAGGACACGCAAAAGTGAAGAGATGACAAACTCTGTCACGATGGATGATGCAACTCTAGCAACGTCAGGTGCACGCTCATCAGAAAACGGCTTTTCACACCGCCTGTTACGCAGCTACTCTTGCCCAGAGATCCTCTGCCTCCATCCCCATGACACAACTTGGACCACACCAAATCCCAGCAGGATTCACACATCACACCAGTCCTCCCACAGTCCTTCTGTCTCTCAGGCGCAGAAAGCCCTGCGGCGGGCTCGTCGACACACAGTCTGCAGCGTGGAGGTGGAGAGGGAGATCGCCCCCCTGTGTCTTCGTAAAGAGGTGTACCCGTCTAGAAGATCTGCCCCGTACGACCCCATCGGTCATCACCTGTCTCCTAGTATTGCACTTTCCCCTAGCACCTCCATCTCTGCTCTTGCTTCCTGCTTCCTTTCAAGCCCCCTTGCTTTCCTTTCTAAGAGGTTTGACAGCAAAGGAGCTGCTGGCAGTCTCAGCACTTGTAGCCATGTTTCCGCTCCCTCCTCCGCTTCATCTCTGACATCCCCATTAAGCTCCTCCACATGGCACCATTCAAGAGCAGATTCCTCTGGTGCTGCCATGGATTCTAGCAGCAGGTAACATTCTTCGTTGTAGTCTGTAGTATGCTCGTAGGTGTCAGCGCCAAGCTAATATTAACTCTCAATTTCTCTGAAGTGGGAATCCCTCGGAGTGTGAGACTGAGAGGAGACAACAGAGTGAGGAGGAGGATGATTGCGAGGATACAAGTTCTTCCAGTCAGGAGTTTGAAGATGGGGGGCTAAGAGAAGAAAAGGCTCACTCTGATTCTGAAATTAAGGTACACATTTTTTAAAATAAGTTGATGGGGTTTTTATAGATGTGTACTGTACACTTTACAGTTAGTTGCCACTTTCAGCCATACATTTCTGAGATCATGCTGTGGTATTTGTGCTTTATTTTATTTTTAAATAATTAATCTCCTTGTTCATGTCAACAGGTGGTGCAAAAGGAAGAGGAACGAAGAAAGGTGTCTTCTATCAGAATTCGGAAAACTTTACCCAAACCCCAAAATAACCTCACACCCATGGGACTGCCCAAACCAATCAGGTATGCGCTCTATATAAATACAGGAGGTATCAGGTTTTAATAAAAAATAATTAAAAACATGGTGTTACTTATTAAACATGTTGATCGAAACACTGACAATTTCATATTTTGCCGGCATTTTTCTTTTGTTGTGTTTTGTTGTGCGTTTTGACACAGACATATGCTGATGCTCTAATTAGGGATGCACTGTTCAATATTTTATTAAGATATCAGTTCGATCCTGATTCAGAAAACTAGAACAATGGAAGCTAGCTGGGTGCGAAAAGCTCAGATTTGTCTCTCTGATCTGACATTTTTTACAAGCTTTGATTTCTGTTAGCATGTAAACGTGTATCGTAACTCAAGCATATGAGTGAGAAAGCGCACTTGGGGAGCTCACTTAACGATAAACAAGAGTGGTGTGTAATAATGAGTAAAATGACACTGGGGAAACTGCATCGCATCAATTTTTTTTATGTATCACTATCCGAATCAGACTTTATTGACACATACAGGTCCTTCTCAAAAAATTAGCATATTGTGATAAAGTTCATTATTTTCTGCAATGTACTGATAAACATTAGAGTTTCTATATATTTTAGATCCATTACACACAACTTAAGTAGTTCAAGCCTTAAATTGTTTTAATATTGATGATTTTGGCATACAGCTCATGAAAACCCAAAATTCCTGTCTCAAAAAATTAGCATATCATGAAAAGGTTCACTAAACGAGCTATTAACCTAACTCGAAACACCTGCAAAAGACTCCTGAGGCTTTTAAAAACTCCTAGCCTGTTCATTACTCAAAACCTCAATCATG
>VUQR01037264.1:0-11793 GCA_015108515.1 Hemichromis elongatus
CAGTAGCGTTCCACACAATATCAAAACCACTTTAAAACAGAAAAAAAAATAAATGAGGGGAAACCCTTGTTTCTGCTTTTTACCTGTTAAAAAAAATATATATATATATATAAATATATATATATATGTATGTATGTATGTATGTGTATATGTATGTATATATGTATGTATATATATATGTATACATATATGTATATATATATATATGTATATATATGTGTATATATATGTGTGTATATATATATGTATATATATATATGTATATATATATATATGTATATATATATATGTATATATACATATATATATGTGTGTGTGTGTAAGTCCGTATTTCATATATTATATATATTACACACAAAAAAAACCCAAAACAGCTTAACAGTAGTTTCTAACCCCTGCCTTTAGGGCTTTCTGTATGTATTGCATGAATCTGATGTCATGATACCGCTTCTTAAAAGAGGAGGGCATCGAAATATTGTTGCTTTAAAGGGAATAATACTGGATCCGTGCGCTACAAACAGAAAGCCCCTAAAGGCTCAAATGAAGAACTACTGTTAAGTTGTTAGCACATGTCTGCTACCTTTGGCATAGTTTACTATGCAGATGTTTTTCATCAGACAATTAGAGCTCTGCCTTCTGATTGTTGTTGGAATTTCACTCTTGATTTTTTATTGTGATTGTTGTTTGTCTTACATTGTGCTGATGGTGGTTTATTGCTGAAACATGCATTTTTTGGACTTTTAATAAATATAAAGAAGCATTTTTTTAGAGTTCTGGTATTCTCCTTCTTTGCTATAAGCTCTTAATTGTGTCATGGAGCCTTGGTTTTAACATGTGTTGGTGGTGTGGTGGGTGTTGTTGGAAAGTTAGAAAGGGTGTTGCTTGCTCTGATTTCCGGTGCGACAGCGAAGGCAGTGATTTCTGCGTCTCCCTCCCTGCTGGCCAGACAATGGTGAGGCTAAATGTGGCACAATAGATGTTCAGTCAGACCACTGGAGTGCTCAGATGACTGTCTGGAGTACCGCAAACTTTGTCCAATGACAGATCCGCAGCCCTAGCTTAAATCTGGCTTGGTCACAGTCAGCCATTGTGTTTTATGTGTTAAGACAGAAAAGTAAATTGATGGTTTTATGTGTGATGTAGAGAAACTGAAAAATCACTTTGAATCAGGAAATCTTACAATGTCACACATTAACCGTTTTACAATTTCTTCATTTAGCCACGGCCACAATCCTGTAACTTCCAGTCAGTGCATTCCCAGTTTGGAGACCATTATCAGGACACACAGAGCTCTCAAGGTAGGTGTTACTGTTTTAGAGTGGCTTTTCTATCTCACTGCTTTAACCACAGTGTGATTTAAGATTTTTGCCTCCCTGACAATAACTCAAAACAACAGTCCTCCTAATTGTGTCTTTCCCATCAGACGTGTGACTCACAGCCCATTCGTATTTTAACAGTCTCCCAGCCAATTAGAGCCCAACGTTTGGGGTGCAGAGCGGTGACCTCATTTATGCTTTACTCTTTCATTGACGTGTTCACACACTCAGCCTGCCTTATAATCCGAAGAGCTTCACTCATGTCAGCTTGACAATAAAAAGCGAGCGAGTGGAAAAACATTCTGGGTGTGCTACTGCGTGTGGGCGTGAGACCGGTCTTGAGTGTGACCTCAGGCATCATACTCCGATTGTGCGGACAGAGATTATGCTCCTTGTGTACACGGGATAGTTTCACACGGGAGAGCGCTCTGTTCAGCGGGAAGGAATAACATGACATATTTTTCTGTGGTGGTTGGTGCCGCTGTGAAACCAACAAAACAGCAGTGATCATTTTTGCCACCTTCGGGATGCCACAAAGGGTGTTTATTTCAGCTTGTTTGTAACAGCTTAGACAGTTAAACTGCAAGACTGGAAAACCCCCAGTACCACCTTCACCATACCACTGGCAAGATTACAGGAACATTTGGCCTCCCTTCATTTTTTTTCTTTAAATTTGTGTATGTTCCCGTTTGATTTTCTCTCTTTTAAGCTCCAACACTGTTCTTTTAAGTTTTTATATGAAATACTGAGGTAACAAGTACGTGAACAGTCATAGAGCTTTAAAGATCAATAAAGTCTTTGTTTGATTAAGTTTAGCTTTAGTGTGCAAATCGTTTAAAGATGTTTGCAACTCAGATTTCCTTGTGATCCTCTTCAAACATTTTTCCACGCTTTCTTTGCTGTGCAGACAGCATCTTCCATGATGATCCGTACTACAAGTCAGAGAGCAGCCTGGATCGCTGTACAGTGGACTTTACCTACCGAAACGGTAGCGTGCCAAACGGAAGCATGTACAGCAGCCCCAGCCTGAGCTCCCTCAATCGCTCCCAGAATTTTGTCCCACCCTCGCCCATGTCCTCCAACCTCAGCATCCCTGGCAGTGAGCTCATGCGACCCGACTACATCCCCAGCCACCGTCACAGTGCCATCATTGCACCATCCTATCGGCCCACGCCTGAGTACGATGCTGTCATGCGGCAGAAGCGGTGCGTGCTCCCTGCTCATCATGACCTTCACAGCCAGTCGCTACGAAGTCTGAACATCAGCAATGCCTGTGCCTACCGTCAGCCTGAGCCTCTAGTATACAGCCAGCCAGAGATGCGAGAGAGGGGCCCTTATCATGGTGTGGCACCCAGCCCTGCTACGTATACACCACAGGTAAGGGTTAGGATGCTTTGAGATTATTATTTAATTAATTTTATTTAGCTTCCTAGTTCAATGCATCTGTTTGTGACTGTTCATCTTGCAGATCACCTATAGTAAGCCAGTGTCCCATGGCCCTCATCAGGGAGGACCAGCCAACAGCCAGGGTCCATGCCATTCACCCCATGTTAACGAAAGTGGAGGCAGCGGCAGCGGTGGAGGTGGAGGAAGCTCCATCTCTCATACAGTCAGCACGCCCGAGCTGGCAAATACCAAACAACAGGGGAACAACATGGGAAACTATGGAGCTACAGCCAACATGCTGAGGAACCACATGTCGCGGCCTCCTCCACCTTATCCTTCCAGCGCATTTCGCCCAGCCACCAGCACGCCAGACCTGGCCAGCCATCGGCATCGCATTGGCGGCAGCAGTCCAGAGCTGGTTACCCGCATGGTGCAGCTGTCAGTCAAAACATTCCAGCCCGACAGCTCGGCTGTGGTGCACCAGTCCCTGCAGGAGGTCAGTGAACCATTAACTGCAGCTGCTAAGCATCGGTCCACGCTGGGCAAGAGACACAGCATGGAGGTTATAAGCAGCATGAGAGGAGCGATGGAAGGCCTTATGATGAAAGGAATGAATGCTCCTCTTCATCGGCGGAATACCCTGAGAGAACGTGTGATGCCATCTCAGCCTCAGTCCATTCCCCAGCCCCAGTCTCAAAACTCTCAGTCACAACCTCAGCCACAACCTCCACCTCAACCTCAGCCTCCACCTCAGCAGCCAAAAGAGTTGCCCATGAAGCCTGCCAAGAATGCACCTGAGGCAGTGACTTATCAGCACCAAAAGACTCTTTCTAATGCCACCATGCTCATACACAGCAGTGAAAGTGAAGAAGAGGAAGAAGAGGAGAGGCCTGAACTGGACGTTCAAATTCCAGGTCTCAACGAGGACATTAGCATCAGTGCACAGCTCCAGGCTGCTCTGGCCAAACTTCCCAATAAACCCCCTCCAGAATACCCGGGCCCTCCTAGGCCTGCTAGCAATGCTCAAGCTCGCACTCACACCCACAATCACAACCACACCCAGCACTCCCACCATAATCAAGGACCACAGGGCAACCAGGGACTAGTGGACCCAAGCCAAGGCCATGGCTGCACCCTAAAGACTGGACAGAGCCAGGGTGTTAGTGGGCCTGGGGTTGGTGGTGGTGGTGGGACACTGACCCGGGGGGATCAGAGTGTTGTGAATGGAGCAGTTTTAGGTCCATCCATTTCAGAACCGGACTTGACCAGTGTGAAGGAGAGGGTGAGGAAGGAACCGGTCAAAGAGAGGCCAGTATCGGAGATGTTTTCCTTGGAAGACAGCATAGTGGAGAGGGAAATTGCTCAAAGGGTAAGATACTCACTCATTGTAGTGCAAACATCTTCACAGTCTTTCCCTAAAATTTTAGGACTAAAGGATTTTTACATTTTAACACAGTGTAGCACATTTTTTACTTAATGTAATGTAATTTATTACTTAACATTACAATGTATCACATTTTTTATGTAATGATACAAATTAATTTTTTTTTACTTAGTACTATAATTCAAGACATTTTCTATTTAATAATAATTTTTTTTTACTTAATAGCACAGTGCAACATACGGTGTTACATTTTATCTATGTTTATGACATTTACAATTTTTTTCTTTTACCTTTCCATATGGACTAAAAATGGCAAGCATAAAATTATTAAAGCTCTGAAACCAGTGTACTGGTAAAGTTTTAAATATTACAGTCTGTTGTCTGCTCACTAGTTTCAAAGCTCCTGATTAGCAGTAATCTGGGGTTCAGCACCTGAAAGGGCAGCACTAGACTCTGAATTCCCCGAGGCAGCTAAAAGCCTTACTAAGCCTTCAGATTATTCTTTGATTTGGGTGTTTTTGTGTGGTTGGGCTTTCTGTTAATATGCAAACATCTCACCCAGAACCAGTCCAGTCATAAATAATTGCCTGCTAGAGATAAGAGTCTGTTTGTGATTGCAGGTGTGTGTGATTTTAACCAATAAAACTTAAAGAATGTTTTCTTCTTACTGCTGTCCAAGGCTGTTAAAAGCCCTTTTATGCCAGCTGCTTTATCTTATGCATAGAGGGTACCCCTTATGACCCCCAAGCTGTTGTTTTGACTGCCCCATGGGGGATCAAGGAGGTGGAAAGGGGAAGGGCGGCGCTGTCCTGGAGGGTTAATAGCATCAGAGATTAGGAGAGGTAATCCTTCGAGGAAGGAGACTGTGCAATGTGGGTCAGTGTTTGGGAGAGAGAAAGAGAGTCAGGATGACAGAGAGTGTGTTGTAATCAAACAGAAGCTGAAGAGGTAAGTGGGAATAAGCAAAGATAAAACGACTGATAACGTTTAAGAAGGACAAACGAGGATGGAGGCAACAAGATGGATAAGAGCTCTTTCTTAATAGGCTTTGTGTAGTAGGCTTCTTGTTTCACAGCTTTGGACTTATTATAAGGGGATTGGTACGGGCAGTTTATGCACATGCACGTGAAATTCTCCCCACCCACTACTGCTCATGTACATCTGCGTGAACACTGTACTTGTGCAATGGCAGGTCGGTCAGTCTTGCAAAGCTGCTGGTGCCTGTAAGCATGACAACAGGATTTTTCTCTCTCTTGAAGACACTGGAGAGACAGAAGATGTCTGTGGACTCCATGAAGAGGCCGCTGATGATGGCCGCACTCAACGGCCTCTATGTTGCCAGAATGCCTGTCCCCGAGAGTCCAGGGGAGGAAGGTGCCAAGGCGGCTACTGATGAAAGGGTAGGATGCTTGCTTTTTGCACAAATTTATTTTAAGCCACTTTATTACTACACTTACTGAGCCCAAAACCTTTGGGATTTACTGACATGTATGTCATTGGAAACTTATCATAGGCTTTTTAAGCTCTTAAAAAAAAAAATCACAATTATTAAAACGAATATTTAAAGAACTGACATCAATAATAACATACCAGAGCTGATGTTCAGTATTAGGCCTCTTGATGCGTTTAAACGTATTTAAAAAGAATAATCCTAAAAGCTTTAAAGCTCCACAAAAAGTTTATATGGTCATTGTCATACTGAAACTCTATTAATCTCTATTAATCATATAATTTTAATGAATTCTACTGCCCGAATAGATCCCCAGTGTGTTTGGCTCTTTTGAGTGTGGAGGTGTGAATCCCAGTCTTTGTCCCAACTGTTGCTAAGCTAATGGGGGCAAACCCTAAGTGGGCTGTGGAACGTGTGGCACGATGGTGCTTATCGCCTCTGGGCCTGCTGGTATGTTAAGAATGTGACCTGAGAGAGAGCGAGCCAGCCACAGAGAAAGAGAGACAGACAGACAGAGATTCTGGCCTCTCAGACATGACTGGCCTAATAAACACCGCTGTTGCTGCGTATTCTGCTCTTTCCTGACTATATCGATTCAGTATGAATACTTGTGAGGATCATGAGGAGACCGATGAGAATTTAAAAATGTGAGTATGTTATAATAACAGTGTTGGATTTGAACGCCTTTGTCGGGGTGCAATGTAAATAAATGAGTGCCTTTATGGGGACTGAAAGAGAGACTTCTGAATAATAAACACCCTCTACTTTTTCTCTCCCTCTCTCTCTCTCTAGTGTAAGTCCTTGGAGTTGAAGCTAGAAGAAGAGCGGGTCTTCACTGAGTATGAGCAGGTGCCCAAGAAGAGGGCAGAGTGTGTTCTCACAACAGCAACTCTGCCCGAAAATGCAGAGCGCAACCGTTTCCGTGATGTTGTTCCTTACGAGGAGAATCGAGTTGAACTTGTACCCAACAAGGAGAACAACACGGGCTACATAAATGCCTCGCATATCAAGGTATACACAGCAGCGCTTATTTGTGTGTGATCCAGGGTTTTACCATACTGTGTAAAAGTCTTGAGTCACCCTTCATTTCCTTTCCTGTAGTCGTCAGTAATAGTTCTCCATGTTTCTTAATGGATATTCGAAGCTCTTTTCTGGATGCTGGCTGACTTTTGTTCCATTCTCTGTTAAGTTGATCCCACACTGCTTCAGTAATGTGAAGCTTCAGGCTCTGGGGAGGCCGTTCCATCCCTGATAGTGTCCTATTGCCTGTTTTCAAATCCAGGTAGTCTGTTAGTGCATTGGCAGTATCTGTCATGGTGAAAAATAAAGCGGTTGCCAATAAGCATCTCTGTTCCAAACTGGATTGCTCCATCAGACCTGTTTCCCCTGACTTTCAGTCGAGTTCTTGTGTATCTGGACATACCTTAGGCTTTTCTCCCTGTTTAGCCTTCCTTAAGAATGGCTTCTTGACAGACAACCTTCCACTGAGACCATCTATGAGTCTTCAGTTCCCTACTTGTTGAGTTTCCTTGTTTTTTAGGGGAACATTGCACATCACACTGAGATAGCCAAAGTATTTGGCTAAGAGCTTTTTGGAAATCACCTTCCTGTTGCGAAATTACTAAAACGGAAACAGAAAATGTCTGTCAAAGTTATCTTTGTCATATTTCATATATACAAATATATATCTATGTCTATACCTATCGAAATGCATATATATTTAGTTTCTTTTTTATATATACACACAAAAAAGAAGAAAAAAGATGACTACTTCACGACTTCATGACTTTTGCGCAGTGCTGAGTTTGACAGATTTAAAGCCTTCCCTGTCTGCCCATGAAAGTCGTACATTTTGAAGAGTGATGTCCAAAGAAAAGCACTATCCAAACTTAAGAAGCTAAACTCATCAATCAAGATGTCGTTATTCAAACCAAAATCAGAAACACATGTTTTTCATTGGACAGCGATGATAAGAGGCATTACCCCAACTCATGTAGCTGTGGCTTTCTTCGGGTGGCTCACATAATGTCAACTCTGCAACTGTGACTTGACTGCTGGTTGGTTTCAATTTAAGAAGAAATACTTGAGTAATAAAATATATCACAAGTTGTTTTACAATACTTAAGTTTTTATCTACATGGCTCTTAAACAGACTTGCAGTCTCAAAGTGCTTTGCAACACCCACATCATACAGCCTAAATGAAAACAGAGTATAAAGTTGATGCTTTCAGTTTTGTTCTAGTCTTTGTTGTGGTCATTGCTAAGCAGGGAACGGCTCAGAGCAAAGGATGAAAGGCAGCTATTGAAGGCTGTTTGTGCCTTTAAGCTCCCAGAGCTTGTGGAATTCCCAAAGAATGTTGTCCAAACTCCAAAACCCTCTTAAACAACCTGAGTCGCTCTCAGTGGCTCTTTATTCATGTTTAGTTGCAAACAGTATGTGTCTGCGAGCTTGTGCGTACGCGTGCGTCTGCATGCCATGTGTATGTTGTGCACCAAAGCAGCACTGAATCGCTGCCTACCACAGTGTAACCCTCTTACTCCCCTATCATTTAAGGTGGTTGCCGCAGAACAAAAAGACCTTGTGTATTCCCCATCCGTCTCTTAATACAGTGTTTATAGTCACGAGGTGGCCTGAGAAATCAGCTGAGACATGCCCTTTATGTAATAGTACTGGAGTTTGTGTGGTTGGAGTGCGCTAAAGATTGGTGGTATTTAAGTGCTATTTGTGGTCTTGTGGTTATCAGGAAGGGGAAATGGAAGAAAACTAGAGATAAGGAGTTAATAGAGTTATAAATGACAGAAAAGCGATCCCACTGTGGATAAAAGGAACAGGTGTTTACACTGCCCCCCAGTGGTTGTGAATATTGTAGATGTCTGCGGGTAAGCTGAACTTCTGATAGCAGCCAACACTATTTTTTAATTATAGTTTATATACAGTCATTGACTTTAATGCATTGGTTTCAGCCTGTTCTGTTCTGCCCTGTGAGCTAGATTTTAAACCTGACCTGGACTCCTTTCAGCTTACCATTCACTCTGAGCAATTGCATCAGTCTGCCATTTATCATTTACGATAAACTGTGTTAGCTGTTTATCAATGAACAGTGTCTTTTCAGCCATTACCTTTCATCAATTACTTTCACTTCCTTCTACCTTTATTCTATTTAGCAGCTGATCGTTATTATTGACTCATCAGTCTAACATTTTCGACAGTTAAACTTTTAGTCAACAATTTCAAACGCTGGCTGTACTTTTATAAATAAATAACGTTTTCATTGGACTCTATACAGTTTGCTCAGATTGTGTAGTTCTTTTAAGGTCTTACCGCAGCGCTTTAGTCGGTTTGACTCTAAGACTTCTGGCCACTGGAGCGCCTTGATTTTTTCCTTTTTCAGGCATTCTGATGTAGATTTGCTGCTTAGGGTTATTGTCACATTTGACCCAGTTCTGGCCAAGCTTTAGCTGTTTCACAGGGGACCTCACATTGGACACTAGAGTACTTTCTGTCCTCTGGCTGCAAAATAAACCCAAATCATCCTCCCTCCCCCACCATGCTTGACAAGTGTTTGTGCTGGAGGTGTTGCTGCATTATGGCCAAAAATCTCCACTTTGGTCTAACCTGTCCAACTTTGCAAACCTAAGCCATACTCCTACACTATTTTTTTTAGAGAGATGGAGGTCTCTCCTATTATTCCTTCCATTGTACTGTCATGAACTTTAACATTTAACACGCTTACTGAGGCCTTTAGAGTCTGAGATGTAGCTCTTGGAGTTTTTTGCAATATCATTGCACGGTCTGACCTTGGGGTGGGTTTGCTAGGACTTGATAATCATTTAATCAAATGTATTTGATCAGAAGCACCTGGCTGCAGTTTTCCTTTTTAAATCCTGCTGAAGCAGCGAGGGTGTGCTTAGTTTTTACATGACTGTATGTTGAATATCAAAACTGCCAGTCATTTTCTTTTAGCTATCTGTCAATGTTTTCATTTATCCCTGTGTTACTTGCAGACATTGTTCAATACTACATCTGCTTCTGTGTTTGTTTTCTTTCATTTGGCTTGATTTCTTGGTAAACAAAAAAGCCTTTGTTTGTGTATGTGAGGCTAATTTGCATATGCACTGCATATTGTAATAAACACTAATTGATTCTGCATGTCTTCCCAGGTCATGATCAGAGGGGAGGAATGGCACTACATTGCTACCCAGGGTCCACTAGCCAACACCTGTGCCGACTTCTGGCAGATGGTCTGGGAGCAGGGGGTCAACGTTATCGCTATGGTTACAGCCGAGGAGGTACACTGACACACACACAAAGATGAGGATTTTTTTTTTTTTTTTTAATGGTCAACAGCTTCTTGTCTGTGAGAGAAATGACACTGTGGCGAGTGTGTGTCACTGCGACTTAAGGTTTATTTCTCAGTGTCAGGACTCATTGTTTACATCTATTTTGCATCATCTGCTTATTTTCTTCATTCATACCCACGAATCATTTCTCATCTGGCGCTTGTCATCCTTTCATCCAGGAGGGCGGCAGGTCCAAGAGTCACCGCTATTGGCCTAAACTGGGCTCCAAACACAACTCAGCCACTCACGGCAAGTTCAAGGTGACCACCAAATTTCGCACAGACTCGGGGTGCTACGCCACGACGGGGCTAAAGGTTAAACACCTGCTGTCCGGCCAGGAGAGGACGGTCTGGCACCTCCAATACACAGACTGGCCTGAGCAGGGTTGTCCTGAATACGTAGTGGGATTTCTCTGTAAGTGCGACCGCCCCCGTCCTTTATTAAAAATATGCTTAATCGGATATATGTGAGAATAGAGCCAGCATAATATAGTTGTATAAAGCGCTTTGAGTGCTCAGAAAGAGTAGAAAAGCGCTATATAAGAACCAGTCCATTTACCATTTACCATTTAATGACTAGACATGTCATCAATGTGACTTTTCTTTTCTGCAGCATATCTGGAGGAAATCCAGTCTGTGAGGAGACACACTAACTCTATGCTGGACACCTCAAAGAGCCTCAATCCACCTGTGGTGGTGCACTGTAGCGCTGGTGTAGGTCGTACTGGAGTGGTCATCCTAACTGAGCTCATGATCAGGTGTTTGGAGCATAATGAGGTGAGTGAATGATTTCCGTAAGGTGCTGCAAATTTAAAATTTAGTAAGCATGTAAGTTCCTTGCTTTCTTTGACAGTTGCAGGATACATGAGTCAGGTTCTTTTAGTTGGTAAATTAGGTTATTTTACATGCAATATATACATAATCCCTCTTTTATATCAGTTTATTCCTCCATAAAGTTACACCTGAATCAAAAACATTTAACCGGCTCTCACTCTTGTCCTTTTCTTTCTTTTTCTTCTCTCCCCTTCAGCCCGTGGAGGTTCCCACAATGTTATCAGAGCTGAGGCAGCAGAGGATGCTAATGGTGCAGACCATCTCCCAGTATAAGTTTGTCCACCAGGTTCTTATCCAGTTTCTCAAGAACTCCCGCCTTATTTGAACCCGAGCCCCTGTCGGCTGATCCAGAGTACTTCAAGTCAGCATGAGGACTGTACAACAAACACAGTATACTGGTAGCTGGTGGGAAGCAATTACAGACATGTGTGTTTTCTGTGTGGCACTTCATACGTATGTAAATTCTAACCCAAAACTCACTGCAAGGGAGGAACCGATCTGGTAGGCCTGTATAGAAACTGACAGCCATTTCTCCTAATCGGTGTATTTCACATTTTGTTCCTTCTCCCCCTTTAATCTTGGACTAGGTCTTTTTGTGTGAAACATGCATATTCTTTCAGGTTTCTTCAGCTTCAGGTTTCTTAAGAAGTATCTTTAGAAATAAACCTCGGTTTCAATTAGGAGAGATCGCACGACTGGTATATTTCTCATTTGTTATTTAGCCATCATTTGAAATGGCATTATGCTGCATGAACAGTAGGTGGCAGCAGTATTATTGCTATACTCTGAAAGAGTTTGCCAAACAAAAGTATTCTTAAAACACTGTTCTAAAATCATTCTTTATACCTGTGTTGATTTAATACAGCAAATATTTACTTCAAATTTGCAAGAAATGTTTTTATTTATTTCTATAAAGACTGTGGTCACCTTTGCCATGGCAACCATGTTGATCCTTTTTGGAAAAAAGCCCCAATTTGTTTTTTTGAGGAGGCCATTTTTTGAGACATTTCTATTAAGCAGACACACACACACACACACACACACACAGACTGCAGGGCCCCTCTTTATCAGTGCTACTCGCAC
>VUQR01037266.1:0-24087 GCA_015108515.1 Hemichromis elongatus
AGAGTGTGAATAAAGTGGTGGGTGGGCTCTTTTACATTTTGAGAGAAGCCAATTGAGTCTAATAACAGATTAAATGCCATGTTGAGGCTGTCATTGTTAACATCTACATGGATGTTAAAATCCCCAAAAAACTCCCCGAAACTGTGTGTATGGCCCAGCATCCATACATCCATCCATTCATTTATTTTTTTGTTTTCCAGTTCAGAGTAAACATGATTTAGTGATTTTAATTAATGAAAATGAAATATTCAGCAAATAAAAATAGACTATATGAAATCAGAGAAACTGTGTTCACAGTCACATGTTTTAAGACAGACATGTTCAAATTCTTAAACCTCCTGAGGGTAGGGTTAGGGTTAGGGTGCATTTTTAATTTCTCTTGGAACCTGGTGAATGTAAAAACAAAGAATTACCAGATTTTTTTCCCCTCGATTTTTGTTTCTGAGAAAAATGAGATCCACATATGAATATATTTGTTTAAAATTTTAATAGAACAGTGTCGATGTCCTCGTAAGTGGATATCAGCCCCTTGTAGAGGAAAATATAGTATTTTGGTCTAGACAACCCAAAATGTGATGTCCACATATGTGGACGCCAGGTCCTAGGAGGCTAAGGAAACATTTTTCTACCATTAAAAAAACAGCTTTTATTTTTCTCCAGAATTGAGCTTCTGGGTTTAATCACTTTTTTTCACTTACAATAACGACCAGGCTTACAATCTTTAAAAAGCTGAGAATGGAACATTTGAGGAGGTCTGATGTGAAATGTCCCTTCAGTCCAGGGGTCTCAAACCTGTGGCGTATGGCCCACATCACCCCTACTTGCAACCCATATATTGACGTAAAGAAATCTTATGCAGCTTGATATCTGAAGTGACTTTTCTGTTGGGGAGGATTTGTTTGTTGTTGAGTGCAATGTTAAAATGAGTGAGTACAAACATACTGAGGGGGTTGGCTGTTGGTTCAGTGAGAGAGTCTACTGTGTACACTATGTCTGCATTGTTAATTTTGTTAAAAACGAACAAATGAAAGCAAAAGTGCTGCCCCGTGTGGCCTAAAGGACAAGACCAATGTTTTTATTTAATATTTCAATGAAAGGCTTCGGTTAGTTAAGAGTGAGGAGAAAGAACCTGCATTCACATTTTAACGCGAATGCTTTAGTATTTTTCCACAGTGAGACTGAAGCCGACGCCCGAGTCGTGCTCCACGTGGCTTCCTGTGAATTCAACCTTTGAATGTTTCCGTCTGTGTAGATAAGAGATGTCCAGAACGAACACCTGACCAGGTTTATCGGCGCATGTATTGACCCCCCCAACTGCTGCATCATCACAGAGTACTGCTCCAGAGGAAGTCTGCAGGTAGGAGCAGCTGTGGAGGTCAGGGCGACGGCGTCATGGCTGGTGCTGCGGAGAGCCCGGCAACGTCACCGCTGACAGGTAATTGGCTGTTTGTGTGTTCAGGACATCCTGGAGAATGACAGCATCACTCTGGACTGGATGTTCAAATATTCCCTCATTAACGACATCGTGAAGGTACGTTTCCACTTCCTGCTGAGTCTCTGCTTCGTTACTTTCATCTTCCTGCTGGACTGAAGCTCGTCGACAGCGATTTCAGGGAAAGCAGTCAATGCGATGCATGTGGGACTCATTAAAGTGAAAGGGAGGAGAGTCCGGCACGTCAGGGCGATCACAGTTAAAGCGGTTTGGGCTCTCCGGTGTCTGATTGGATGATGAGCTTTATTAAACGTGTTTCGGCTTGTGGCCTTCGTCAGGGTCATTCAGGCCACAAGCCCAAACACGTTTGTCACCTGATGCAGCTGGAGACTTAACGTCATCAGATCTTTGCTTCTACATGCAGCTTGGAAGTAGGTGAAGTTGTGCCAGAAAGATTTGTTTCTGTCTGATTGGATGAGTCAAAGTGAAGACAAGCAGGTATAACCTACATCCAGGGGGTGTTACCTGTGAAAACAAACATGTGTATTGAAAGGTCGCCCTAATCTCCGTGTCTGCAGGGCATGCTTTTTCTCCACAACAGCGTCATCTTCTCTCATGGTAAACTTAAGTCCTCCAACTGCGTTGTGGATAACCGCTTTGTCCTGAAGATCACCGACTACGGTTTGTCCAGCTTTCGGTCTGAGAGTGACGCAGCCAACGACGCCCACGCCTACTACGCCCGTGAGTCGCAGCTCTCTGCCATTAATCTGCTTTTCCTGAAGTCAGGCAGCGACGTTACACTTCCTCTCAGTGGCAGCTCAGACTCTTTAATGTTAAATATGAAGGTTCTGATCTGAATCTCTGGTCAGATCTCTGTTCTTACATGTTCATGCTGCTCCAACTCCGTGCCCTGCAGAGAAGCTGTGGATGGCTCCAGAGCTGCTCAGGATGGAGTGTCCTCCTCCTCAGGGAACCCAGAAAGGAGACGTCTACAGTTTTGGCATCATCCTCCAGGAGGTGGCGCTTCGACGAGGAGCCTTCTACCTGGAAGGAGATCCGCTCAGCCCTAAAGGTATGTAGCTCCGCGGCTCGTGCTGCAGGTCTGCATGTGCATGCTAGTTTGGGGTCATGTGATTAGTGTCGACCAGGTTTCGGGATAACTCGAGATCCTGCCGGCATGAATCAGAAGCAGAGAAGAAGAGGCAGTCAGCTTTTTCACGCTGGTTCTTCAGCCGCCTTACGCTCACAGAACATTTTTGCGTTCAGTCTCCAAACCACAGAAGGCGCTTCACGCTGGACGCTAAGGCTGAGCTCTGCAGGCTGCTGCACACTACAGAGCAGCTGGGGTGCAGATGCTGTTTACCTGCTCTCCGCTCAGGTACGTGCTCCGGCAGTGGCAAGCCTCATCACCGCTAATGACCTGGCCTCTGATTTATACGCACGGAGCACAGGGGATGTTCCTGTCTCAGCATTTCCGTTTATTAGGACTCGTCGTCTGTGCGGCCAGTCGCCTCCGTTGCTTGGGTACGACCTGCCGTCACCATGGGAACCTGCATCATGCTGATGGGGTTGCTCACAGCACAAGTCTGAAAATGATTATGTTATTTATAAAGAAGTCAAAAGAAAAATGCGGTCTTTGTGTTATCATGTAAGAAAGTAAGCAGCCTCACGCTGAGCCCGTTTTACACCACAAACTGTCGCTGGGATCATCGTCGGGTGGTCTGAAGGTGAAGCTGTTTGTCACACACTGAGGCTTGTTTTCACTTGTTTTTCAAGTGGCTTTAATCACAGTCTGGTTTGAGTCTGGTAACAGATCAGATCCCATGTTGAGTTTTTACACAAACCTTTAGTCCACAGCAAAAGTGTTTCCTCTGGTTAAATGTGTTCTTACTTTATAATTACATAGAGCTGGTTTCCTGACCGTGCTCACCACATTTCATTATATGCAGTATTCTTACTGTAACCCTGCTAACGACACAGGGCGAAATACTGTGCTGCTTATGCTCGAGCAGACTTCGAGGCTCCAAGCAGAGAATAATGTTTGCTTTGGTGCAGCACGACGGGCGCTTGACCCCAGCCCGACTTCACCAATGAGCTGGTAGTTTAAGCAGAAGGTTCCCCGCTCGTCCTGAACCTGCGCTGAACTGTTTCTGTGCAGAGATCGTGGACCGCGTGATTCTGGGGGAGTGGCCTTGCCTAAGACCGACCATCGACCCACAGAGTGACCGCCCCGAGCTTGGTCAGCTGATGGAGCGCTGCTGGGCCGAAGAGCCGACGGAGAGACCCGAGTTCAACCAGATACGAGTGCTGCTGCGCAAACAGAACAAGTAAGACCAGAAACTGTGAGGAGAGACCTACAGCAGGTGGTTTCAGGGTGGTGCATTAGTGACATCCCTTGGCCACAAAGGGAACAACACCCAAAACTGCATTTGTTTGTTTACAGAGTGAAAGATCTCTGTCTGAAAGACCTGGATAAAAGATCCAACCGAGGTTATTGTACTCGGCCCTGAAAATCTTAGAAATATGGTATCTAACCAGATTCTTGCTCTGGATGGCATTACCTCAGCCTCCAGTAACACTGTGAGGAACCTTGGAGTCATTTTTGACCAACATATGTCCTTCAATGCACATATTAAACAAATATGTAGGACTGCTTTTTTCCATTAACTACAAAGACCCTTGCTTGTAGCCAGTAGCCGCCAGTGGTACACTTGAGTAGATGTACCTATGGTATCAGTTAGAAAACCTTAGGTGAAAACTTTATTTTGTTCACAAGATTTTCAGACAACTGGACCTCTCTCCTTGACACTGAGATTCGAAATTATCCAATATTTTCTTGCAGATTTTTAGCAGTAGCAACTATGATATAATTTTGAAAATCCAATCCAATTTATTCTCAAGTTTTTCCGTTCACACATTTGGTGTTACCCGTGCTGCTCAGCAGCTTGCTAAAACACTGCTGTGAGATGTCATCCCATTCAGCATCCAGCATTTGTTGCAAGTCAGCTAATGTGATTGTGTAGGTCAGTATGTCACAAACAGCACACTCAAGTTGATCCAACAGGAATGGGGTTCAGGTCAGGACTGGAGGCAGGTCATTCCATCACTTCCACTCTCATATTCTGGGGACAATCTCTCCAGCTCTGTGAAGGCCCTGTTGTCATCTTAGAGGGTTGAGTTCGGTCCCAGAATGTGAAAATTGAGACTGAGATGAGGAGAGCCACCTTTGTCCCCAAAGCCACTCTGCTTTTTAACTCCAGCCGATAAGACTATTTCCCTCACGCATAAACCCTCTACCTGAACTACTTCATACTCTTTTATACTGCTGACACTGCATTCACTTTATTCAAAAACAGTTATTTATTCACTTACTCAGCCACTTTATTTAAAAAAAAACTGAGTACATACTGTATATTGTATTTATAATCTAATTCTTATTGTCAGTGTTTGCCCTGTCCTTATCTTTAATGCCATGCTGCTCTTTTGTGTCTTATGTGCCCCTTGGGGATAAATAAAGTCATTCTGATTCTGAAAATATCATAGCATAACATTCCTCCACATATTTAGGTTAGGCACATGTTGCAGACACCAAGCTGTTTACCAGCTCGGATAAATCTTCTCTTTCTCGCCTCCAAGCTATACAAAATGCTGCAGCCAGGCTACTAACACGTTCCTCGTATTTTATGTTCTTTACATTGATTTTAGAATTCGTTTTAAAATTCTTATTTTAACATACAGAGCATTAAATGACCAGGCCCCAGATTATTTATCCAAGCTTCTTACAAAACACACTGCTGCTCGTTGTCTCCACTCACAGACTCAGAGTGAGTTGGTTGTTCCTCGTACACGTCTGAAGACCAAAGGGGGCGGAGCCTTTCAGTCTGTGGTACCAAGGCTGTGGAACAGTTTACCACCACAACTACGTTTGGCTGACTCTGTGGAATTCTTTAAAAAGCAGTTTAAAACTTATCTTTTTAAACAAGCCTTCTGTTGATCAGCACATTTTAAAATTTTACATTTTACATCTTTATTTACTTTTAATTTTTGTATATTTTCTATTCTGTGAGTTAATTTTCTGTTTATTTTAATCTTTGTGTACAGCGCTTTGTGACCGCCTGTCTATGAAAAAGCGCTTAATAAATAAACTTTACTTACTTACACCAGGGAAAGTGGACCTGATGATGAAGGGCAGTCATAGCAGGCATTAAGGATTTTAATCTTGACTTTGCTGACTTACTGGGGAGTCATATGTTGGGATATGACCGTGTTTTAGTTGCTGGTGATGTATGCTGTGAGATCTGTGTGTCAGATACACATGATAAGTTCAGTGACTGCTGCTCACTTTTCCTCCGCTTTTACTAACCTTTTTAACTCAACATGCTCCAGCATCCTTGACTCTGTTGCTCCACTAAGGACTAAACACACCAATTCTTCACGTCAACCTTGGCTGAATGAAACCACCTGCACTCTCAGATGCGAATGTCGACATGCAAAGAGAAAAGGGAAAAAAGACAAGCTGCAGGGGTCTTTGCGCATCCTGCATGACTGCTTAACAAAATATCAGTAAACTGTTAAAGCTGCAAAATCTGCTTTCCTATCCAGTGTAATTTCTACCAACTGTTATAACCCCACAGTTCATTTTATTATTTCTAATTGTGCCACTGTTTCTATGGAGGCTTCCTTTGCACTTTGTGAAAACTGTTTGAATCAATTCATTGAAAAAATCTCAATCTTAAGATCTCTGCATTCACAGGCAGTGTTAGGCCTAGGTCCACCTTCTAAATGCTCCGCTGTTTTCCAGCAGTTTAAGCCTTTGACGTTTTCTGCCTTAAAGGAATTAATTGATCACTTATGACTGTCTAATTGTCCTCAATAGATTCTTCCTTCTCGCCTCTCTAAAGAACCTGTTCATGTTATTGGGCCTAGCATTTTATTTTTGTTGAATACTTTATTGTCATCAGGTTGTGTACCAGCTGTTTGTTTTTTTTAACATGCTGTTGTGCAACCCATTATTAAGAAGAAAAATCTTGATCCAAATTTTCTTTCTAACTTCAGGCCAATTTCTAAACTGTCTTTTATGTTCAAAATTTTGGAAAAAATTGTTTTTAGACAATCATGGCATTTGTTAAGAGTTCCAGTCTGGTTTAAAATCTCGTCACAGTAGTGCACTTTTACGAGTTGTTAAGGATCTTTATTTAACTGTCGACTCAGGTTATTCTGTTGTTTTAGTCCTTTTAGATTTGACTGCCGCCTTTGACACAGTTGATTACAACATTCTTTTATCGAGACTTGAACATGTTTTTGGTCTGAAAGGAGCTTTTCATATTTATCAGAGAGGTCTTTTTATGTTAAAATTGGGCATTCCTCTTCTTCTGCCCCGGTGTGGTGTGTTGTGGTGAGCCACAGGGTTCTATTTTGGGTCCAACTCTGTTCTCCTTATATATGCTGCCTTTGGGATCTATTTTTAGGAAATACATCATTCCCTTTCATTGTTATGCTGATGACATCCAAATTTACTTCCCTTAAACTGGATGTCTCTGTCTACTGCAGCCTTTGCTTAACTGTTTACTGATGTTAATGACTAGTTAACACAGAATTTTCTTACACTAAATGAAAATAAGACTGAAGTTTTGGTTTTTGGAACTCATGCCCCTTTAAACAAGTTAACTGATGCCCTCGATCCTCTTGCTTCTCATCTTTCTCACACTATAAGGAATCTCGGGGTGTTTTTAGATATCTGTCACGGCGCAGGAGAGACTCAAGGCAGACTGAAGCGTTAGCAGGTTTATTTACAACAACACCAGGTGCAAATATATACAAGTGTGAGGGGGAAACGGGGCCGGGGTTCCTCCAAGGGCGGTGAAGCAGGTGAGGGAGCAAACGACTATGTACAGCGGTCCTCCAGTTAGCACCAGCGATCCTAACAGCAGGAATGCTCACCAAGCTCAGGCCGGGGGCGGGCAGGGTCCTGGCGTAGGAGAGAGAACGGTAAGTATCACACAGGTGAGAACAACGAGAGAAGAGCTACAAGACACTGACGTGTGTTACTCAATAATCCAGCGAGGAAGTGTCCTCTGCCGTCATCTTTAGTACAGGACCCGATGATGAGCTGATTGACTACAGGTGAGCTGCCAGGGGCCGGAGTCGCCATGACTCCGCCCCGGTGGAGCGCAAGGCGCTGGAGGAGAGAAAGGGAGCGATCGCACACGAAACCGGAAAAAACAGTGTAGCCAAACAGGGACAGGCGAGAAGGCACGGGGACTGTGACAATAGCAAAAGCAAGTGTCCACAGTTGTGAAAACAAGTTTTTATCAGTTACGTGATATTGCCAAAGCTAAGCCTTATCTTCCTCCAAGAGACCTAGAAACACTTATTCATGCCGTCATCACCTCTAGACTGGACTACTGCAGTTCTCTCTATTTGGTTCTCCAACACTCATTGCTCCATCACTTGCAGTTACTCCAAAATGCTGCTGCACGTCTTTTAACAGGTGTTAGAATGTATGAACACATCACTCCAGTTTTAGCAAATTTACAATGTAAAGTGTTGTATTGATTTTAAGACTCTTTTACTTACTTTTAAAGTTTTAAGTAATATGGTGCCCAGTTATTTAAACGAACTTCTCAACATGTATGACCCCAAAAGAGTGCTGAGATCGTCTAGCCAGATGGTCTTAGAACAATCAAGGTCTCGATTGAAGTATAGAGGAGATCTGGCCTTCTCAATAGCAGCACCCAGACTGTAGAGCAGGGGTCCCCAATCCCAGTCCTCGAGGGCCGGTGTCCTGCAGGTTTTAGATCTCACCCTGGGTCAACACACCTGAATCACATGATTATTTCATTACCAGGCCTCTGGAGAACTTCAAAACATGTTGAGAAGGTAATTTAGCCATTTAAATCAGCTGTGATGGATCAAGGACACATCTAAAACCTGCAGGACCTGGAGGACTGGGATTGGGCACCCCTGCTCTAGAATAATGTGCCAGAGGAGATTCCTAGTTCAATCTATTCAGTCTTTTACATCGCATCTTAAAACTCACTTTTTTAATTTGGCTTTTATTTCGATTTCAGTATGAGTAGCATCAAGCCTGTTTTATGTTTTTATTGTTAATTTGTTGTTTTCTCATTTATCTGTATTTGTTTCTAATTTATCTATACTTGTTTCCCTATTGTTGTTGTGGAGCGCTTTGGTCAACTCAACAAATACATTTTGAATTGAATTGATTTGAACAACACAGTAACTTAACTTAAGTAATGAAGAATGAGTGTGTGTATGTTGTACAATGTTATTATTGCATATTATTATTATTGCATTTTGTTGTAAATATACATATTAATATTATTATTGTTACCCAAAAAAGTCCAGGGAGGTAGCCAATCAGGTCAGCTGTTTACATTGATTAGAGCTATTGCCCTGTTGTAAAAGCTATGCTTGAGCCCCTTTGTCCGGGACCTGAGCAGCCTGAATCTCCTGCTAGGCAGCAGGAGCTTAGACACCCGGTGTCCTGGGTGTGTACAGTCCCATAGGATGCTGCGTGCCCTGTGGAGACAATGAGTGCTGTACAGGTCCTTCAGGGAGAGAAGAGGATGTCCGATGTTTTTTGGGGGGCCATATCAATGACCATCTGAAGTGCTTTTTTGTGTGCCGTGGTGTAGCTGCTGAACCATACACAAATGCAGTATGTCAGCACACTTTTACAGGAGCAGTTTTAGAAGACCATCAGCAGCTCATTCTTCAGGTCCATTTTCCTGAGGATTCCCAGAAAGTGGAGATGGTACAAGCCAGGCCTTCTCATCAAACACCAGTGTCTTACCACCACAAATTCACTCCTGGAAGAATGTTTAAAAAATTCTCATAAACACACTCGTAAACCTTGTGGAAAGTATTCCGAGTGGAATTGAAGATGTAATAGCTGCAAAGAGTGGGCCGATGTCCTATGGATTAAGAATGGGATCTTACTGAAGTTCATATGCATGTGAGGGCAGACGACCAAATATTTTTGCTAACATACTGTAACTACACCTATGGTTTTGTGGTTTATAATCTGCATACATCAAAAAAAAATCCACAATTATTCATATTTGACAATTTAAGTGGGCATCATTGGCTCCCATCTTATTTGAATAAGTAATCAACCTGGGATGTAGTATAACGTGACGTTCGGAGGATGACATGTCTGCACAAATTATGTGAAGCAATCAGAAGGTGGAATCGCAAAAGAAGGCTCTCAGAAAGCCCATGCCACCAAAATAAGGCTGTTTAGGAAGGTTGTGTCCAGTAGCAGTCCTTGCGAGTATTTTTTGCTCAAGAACAATATCAGGAAATCCAGTTACCTTTAATGTCAGTGAACTTTTACCAAATTTTGCCAAAAATGACAGATCATCGATGATTTCATTTAGTTAAGACATTTTTCAGGTTGAAAACCTCTGTCACACTGTGAGTTCTGTATATTTGAATCTTAAATACATGCTTAATATTTGATATTCTATTTCAACAGTGTGGTCTACCAGGATGGATTTTATGGGGCAGAAATATATGTAAGTCAAAGCCCAATGATATGCATTTATATTTCATTTCTGTGTAGTTGTGATCTATCAGAAATGCTGGATTTATTTTTGAGCATTTCTTCATTATGACCAACTGGCCAAGACAACAGTCCGGTTTTGTTGCTGAATTTTGAAGATAATCATATTTAAACTGTATTAGAGGGTTTTAAATGGTTCTGTTTCTCTTCAGGGAGGCTACGCAGCCTACAGATATGCACAGCCAGCTGGTACTGCTGCAGCTGCTTATAGCGACAGGTATGATACTTTCTTCTCAATTTCTGAAGACTTCTTGAAAAAAGTTTCTCACAGTTAGAAAAAAATAACAGGTGGCATCATCTTATCCTAACTCTTATTTTATCTGGTATGCTTTCATACAATCATTTGTATGCTTGTGTGATATGATTTTTCATGCTATAGAGTCCTGTGAAAAACTAAGCATATGCCTTTATCTCTCTTTACAACATTGCTTGCAACATTTGCACAGATGTCTTAAGGTCTTGCCAGAGCATTCCAAATGGTCCAAGGTCTGGACTTTTCCATGACCATTGCAACACCTCAATTCTTTCTATATTGTTATTGATTTTCTATTATGGTTGGGTTCATTGTCCTGTTGCGTGACTACACTGCAAAAACTCGAAATCTTACCAAGTATATTTGTCTTATTTCCAGTCAAAATTATCTCATTACACTTGAACTAAGATACAAAATGCTAAAGGGCAACATTTCAGTAATCTAAATGACCTTGTTTCAAGACATTTAATCTTGAAACTAGAGAAAAACTAAAGATTTTTCACTTGTATTAAGTGAAAAAATCTTCCAGTGAAACAAGATATTTTAGCTTGAAATAAGTGAAAATTTTAATTAGCTGAATGCTTTATGTTTATCAATTACCTTACCAGTCATATCAATTTGAAAATATAAACATGATAAGAAGTGGCCAAGCATGGGTAAAGCAAAAAGAAGCTGGTTCTGCTGAGCCCTGCTGGGTGCCATTCCCTCACCTCTAATCCATCATTCTTTGGGGCCTTGTACTTCCCTGGCCCCTGTTGTGGAAAATGTAACAAAAACCTGCAACACACCCAGTGAGGTTGATTTGAAGTGGGTTTAATAAACACATTGCAATGTGGAGAGAAGCACCCCAGCAACACTAGGATCATCTCTGAATTGTGGCCACTGCCCTTACATCTTATATACAGAGACCCAGGCAAAGAACGTTCCACATACTCTTACATGTTGGCCCCTCTCATGGGGGGGGGGGGCTATATCCTCAGCCCCATCCTTAAAACCTCCTCCCTCACAGAGAGAATTATGACCTTGTTTTTTGCTTAGCCATCACCTTAAAGATTTACATTCCTGTGTAGAGGAGAATGAGTCTCACTATCTGTTCAATATTCCCCATGAACTTACAATGGCCCCACTTGTGATAGCATTCCACATGCATGTGCTCTTACTATACTAAAGTAAGAAAGTAATATTACTATAACTAATGTGATATGATTAAATATGTGATTAATACAACAGAAACAAAATCTGCTTCCAAACCCTACTCAGATAACAACTGCTGCTGTTCATAGCCTGCAGGCTGTTGGTACTTCCTCCAGGTGAAATCCATAGTCACCTGAAGATTCGCATTGTCATATCAATAGGAAATAGTCACAGCAAGAGCTGTAAAGCTGTAATTGCCTGTTTTTTCCCCCTTGCAAATGGTAGTGCTTGCCAAAAGTGATGTCATAATGCTGGGACACATTGTGTTTTGGTGTGGTTTTGGCTTGTGCACCTCTCAGCAAGTTTAGAATTCTGTCAGTTTTTACCACTGTTGACATATTAGTAGAAGGGAATATAGTTTTACATAGTGAGATGCTCTCACAGCTAGATAGGACTTCAATAAAACTTTCATAGGCACTCCACTCCTTTTATTTTAAATTTCTCTACTGCTCCCCCCACTATATTATTAGTAGTTCTAATAATGTCACCGGTGGATTATGGGTTGGAGTATCAGTTGATCAGTGTTGAGGATTGTTCATAATATTTCATGGATTCTCAATCCTCCAGGTAAGGCTTTTCATATGGATGTAGCACTTTCAGTGGGAGACATTTTGTCACTTATCCAACTGACTTCTTCAATCTTCAGCTGTTAATTCAGTGGGTTAGTTTCAGTCATTGTGCAAATGTACTGTTGATAAGTTTGGAGAAGCCTCCAGTCAGCTGAGACTGAAGAATTCACTTCAACGAGAACGTGTCTCCCCCTGGAAACGTTATGTCCAGATAAACGGAATCAACTTTTTGGAATTTCATAACAAATGTTTCCTACATTAGATGTGTTAGTGGTTTTAACAGCTCACATTTGCTTATTTGCTTATTATTGTATGATATTTACCTTACACATAAAGTGCCTCTAGGCAACTATTGTTGTGATTTGGCACAACAATAGTACAAATAAAATTGAATTCATCAGAAAATTAACATACTCAGGATCCTGTTTTTTCCCTCATGTTTGATGATTCCTGTAGAACATGTGACTAGTGTTGTTGAATAATGGTGCCACTGTTAAACACAGTAAGGATGCTGGGTTTATGATTTCTTATAAACTTTTTTTATGGATTAATGGGGCAAACACGATGTCAGCAGTTGTGGTTTGGCTGTGCCAACGAATTGGTAAGGCGAAAATTTTCTCAGCACTTTGAAGAAATAGCAAGCAAGCAACCAGCTAGTTAGGATTACATAGACCAGAATTATTGATCTTTAATGGAAACATTGCTGACAAGTAAGTAATAATGGATTGCATTTATATAGCGCTTTACAATTCCATATAGACACTTTCACTGTCACAGGGTGATCGTGGCTCAAAGAGTTGGCAGTTCGTCTTGTAACCGGAAGGTTGCCGGTTCGATCCCTGTTTCCCCCAGTTTGCATGCCAAATATCCTCGGCAAGATACTAACCCCCACTTGCTCTCCAATGCATCCAATGCATGATAGTTAGAAAGCACAAAGTATATATAATAGTGTGTGTGGAGTGTTGTATAGAGCGCTTTGAGTACTCCAGGAGAGTAGAAAAGCGCTATATAAGAACCAGTCCATTTAGTACCAATGCAAGACAAGGGTAAAGCAGAATGAACCTAAATGAACCACTCCTGTCACTGAACTAACAAAACAGGCGTTGTCTATGGTGGCAGCCTACAAGAAAAAGTCATAAGACATCAGACTCTGCATTGATCCAAGATCACGTTGAAACGTCAACATCACCCCATGTGTACCACAGACTTTTCTGTCCTGAACGCAAAATGCTCCTTTTGGCAGATAATGCTTAACCACAAGTGATCCATAAATTTCATCATACATGGGGAATCACAGGCATGTCCTCCTAATCTTTAAACCACCATAATACAGAGATCCCCACAATGCTTTTACCGTGGCCCAACCATCAACCCCCTGTTCCCCACAGCACCCTCCAAGTACATGTGCAACACACCGAGGAGCAGACACTTAGCTTCACACAAAACTTGACGCAGGCACCCTCTTTACATTAAAATCTGGTCGTTTATACATCTTTAAGCCAAAGAAAGACGATGTAGAAAATGTGACTAGAGTTGTTGAATAATGGGTGTTTCCCATACCTGCTTCAAAGTGAATAGTGCACTGTGCAGTGGGAATGTCTATCACAGGACTGGGTTGAGAATATAAACCTCAACATTAAAGTTTACCAGACACCCACACACTCCCACCACCATCTGGAAGACAGACGTGGTGTTGGCACTGCATCATCAGGCAGAAAATGTTCCTTTTAAGACATAACACGCACATGTAGAAAAAAAACTTTTAAAACATGCAGTTATCCTGACTTGGCCTTTATCAAATTAGTGAGGATGCACAGAAAAGGAAGTCAAACATCAACCAGGAAAAAATAAAATAAGAAACTGAACAACATCGTTATTCCTTTTGTAACAGGTTTGTCAGAGAAAGTCAATACAATACAGCTTTATTTGTATAGCACATTTAAAACCAGTGGTACACCAAAGTGCTTCACAGTAATACAATAAATTAGAGATAGAAACAATAACAGGGAATAAATAAATACTCAGGAGAATTGTGTCCAAGCAAGACATCCCTTTGCACCTCAGACTAAGCCACATAGTGTATGCTGTGCAGTGCATCAAGAAGTGCTTATACCTCTGCATTGGAAAGGTCAAAAGTCACTCTTTCAAGGATGCAAATGTTCACATTTTGAAGCAAGAAGGCAGTTGATTTGAAAGAGAAGTAAACGATCTATGTCCACTATGAACAACCATCATTGAACAGAAGGGATAGCCTACAACACCGTCTATCAACTACCTACAATGCAGTCTCGAGATTTCTTCTCAGGCATTTCAACCTCCACTCACACCAGCAGACCTCAGTAGGTCACATGATTGGGTGGGGCATGTTTTCACAATGGTTTCAACTCCCAGCGATGGTAATGACACACACCTTTTCACACTTTGCGCATGTGATGACTTACCTGACTTAACCTTCACTTGGGGTTAAATACTTGGCAGTCACAACCATTTGTTTTTAGAAATAAAGAAGCCTCTTGGATGAGAGGTGTGTACTGCTCTTATTGTGTGTGTGCACATTCTCATAGTTACACAATTCAGCAGCCAGCCAAACTCCATTCAAAAGAATACAGGTGTCAAGACATAGCAATCATGCTCCAGGTTCTTTATTTTACATTGAACTGCCATACACCATTTAATGAGAGAAACTAGAACATAAAAACAAAGCATACAATAGTAAAGTGGTTCATATAATGATACATCACAACTCCATATGCATCTTCTTGGAAATGTTTAATTTGGATCACACAGCAGCTAAACAAAACTACCAAAATGTTAATCAATATTGCTCTATGCTCTTAAGTTAACAAGTACTCATAAACGGTGCTTTCAAAGGCACAAACAAGAAAGAGGATTGCAGCAGACAATTACAGGAACCCTTCAGCACATGTGAACCTGCTTACTCCAACTAACTTGGCCCACTTCCTGTTCTGGGTTGTCATCTTTATATTATATATTATATCTTTATTTATATTGGCAGCTGGCAAACAGCAAAATGGTCTGTTCTGGGTCAGAGTGCATGTCACATTAAAAACAGTTTACAATTTACAAGTAGGGGGCAGGGCAATTCAATTCTTACAACAACAGTCACAACAAGGCGCTTTATATTAGCAGAACAAAGTGAAAGAGTGATGTGATGACCTTAATGTTTGAGAACCTACACAGACATATTTTTAAAGCTTTTCCTCCTGTTCATACTGGAGATCAAACACTCGTCCCTTATTCCTATTAGATGAAACAGGTCAATCTAATGCTACCATTCCATTTAAAACATCAGTTTTGAGAGAAGTGTAATTTTCATTTCATGGCCTGCTTGCCTTTAGTCTGATTAATTGGGGGAAATGATCTCAGTTAAATTAAGTTGCTTTTCATAGCTCAAAGACATTCATTGTGGATGCTTATGATTCTCTGATTATGATCAGATAAGTAGACTCAAAATTTTGATTCAATTCCCAATAAGAAAAGACTTGTACTGCTTTACATTTCTTCTGAGCTATTTTTCAAAGGTAAAACGATACATACACAATTCAACAATAGGGGGAGTTGGAACTCCAGTTTTCACCTGGCCCAGCAAGCAAGTCGATTCAACACTGCCTTAATGCAGCTAAGTGAAAGCTGCAAACCATTCCTAATGTTATTGCTGTTGTAAATAGATGGGTATTTATAATGTCTAGCATTATTCTTTGAGTACTTTAACTGAATACTCAAAAAACCTTTTAATAAGACATTCACACTGTCATGTATGCCGTTCTATAATGAGGTTTGTGTCTTTGAGCTCAGGTACTTTTCCTGCCACATTTTAACAGTTTAATCATTTTTGGTGTAACATTTTGTACAGATGAGGGAGAAAAACAAGCGATAAAACACGTAGGCGGTGGTGGGATAAGAGATGGCATATTCGGATGGAGTAGATTCCCATCTAATATTGCTATTATAGAACTTTAATTTTTGTCTTTCACCTTTCATCTTTTTCATATGTTTATGGTCTCTGTTTTGCAGCAGTTGCATGCTAAATGTCTTGCTTAAACGACTGTACATTGATACTTAATTCTTCCTACTTCCTTTCATGTAGTTATGGCAGAGTCTATGCAACTGCAGACCCCTATCACCACACAATTGGTCCTGCATCCACATATAGTGTGGGCACTATGGTAAGTCTGCTCCCTGTGTTTTCAGTGCTGATTATTGCACCACACTAGATCACGTATTACAATTAACTTAGAGTGCTGCAATATCCACACACTGTCTTTGAAATATACTGTATCACACACCAACCGTATTATTACCATATTATTGGAGGTTGTTATATACAACAGAAGAGGTCCTGTGAATATTTATATGAATAAATAAACCAATAAATTAATAGCTCACATAAAATCAATTGTTGAAAAGGTTTAATAGTTTCAGAAGCTCTCCAACAAAAGCTTTTATTTTTACTGAGTTTTGATTCCCTTGGAGGATTACATGTCAGAAAACCAGAAACTTCAGATTTGTTTGTTTTTGAGAAATCAGTTGTTTTATTTGAGCATATGTCACTTTCTTAGATGGGAGAGTCTCTTTGTCTTTAGTTAGCTTTAGGGTTAGGGTAAGCTCTTTGCAGAGAAAGACAGAAATGTCTCCTCTCTTTGTTTTGTGGCAGTCAGTATGAACTAACACACGCTTGACGAGAGAGAAAAAAGTGGGTGAAGAAGCTGAATCTGAGTTTCTGTTAGTAAAGCAGCTGCAGTTGAAGGTACTTTCTAGTCAGCCTCTTAGACTCCTCATAAATCAGACTTGACACTGAGTGTTTTTGCAGACAAAATCTAATACAGCAAACAAGACAATATATCGAATATAGAAATAGGAAATATTATATTCTAATGAATCCACTCATTATGTAATGTTTTTCACATAAAGAGGATTATAAGAAACAATAAGATCATTTTGACGAGCAAGTTTAGGATCAGCTCCAGCCACATACATTCTTTCTTTAACAATGCTGACCTGTTCTTTTAGAAAATTGTTGTGGGGTCTTTGGGCGCACGACTGGATTAGCATATCTCTTTGTGTGGTTTACTACAGAGTAGTGAGAGACATTTAAATAACAAATGTGGCACTTTTACAAGCTTGAAAACTCTGAACTAAAATTTTAACCAATTCTTTTAGTTAGCTAGCCAAATCAGTTGTTTTCCCTTTTTTCTATTTACCGTAATAATAATAATAACATGTGTGATGTCATAAATGTAATATGTCAGTCTGAAACTGGTAAAGGAGTAAGGATATATAATCTTTTGTGTTCAGATGAAGCTGTGTCACAAACAAGCTCCAACTAGATTAACACAGATCTCAAACTAATGTCAAGAATATAGAAAAGCATCAAAGTTTAACAATGTTGTCATGCAGTGAGTTCTCTTAACCATCTAGAAATATTAAATACAATTATCTCTTAGATTAGAAATGGGTACATCACAGTGACAGCAACTGAATACAATATGAGATTTGTAGCATTGCCCAATATCAAGGAGTCAACCTTCATAAAGGGTTGAGCTAAAACAGTTTTCCTTCATTTTATTCAGGTTTCAGCTTTACGCAGGTGACTGACTTTCAGCTTGTTCATGGTTGTGTGAATCATTGGCAGTGTCTTCATGAGAGCAATGAATTCATCAAATTCATATGTTTCTGCTCTTTTTCAAACTTTAGGTTGTTTATTTAGGTTGTTTTTTGTTTTCTTTGTTTATTTAACTGCAGGGTTATGTTGTAAAAACATTATATCGGTCTTAATGTATAAAAAAACCCACATAGATCTGATGAAAGTGGTTTTGATCAGTATCACTCGGTAAATGCCCCACCTCTTACCATTTTGTATCTAGCATTGAAGATGAGCCTGTGTGTTTGTTTGCTTGTTTGTTTGTTTGTTTGTTTGTCTACCAGTTGGGTGACGGTTTATGAAGGGTTGTGTTTTTGTTCAGCCATCTTGTTTGTTAGTGCTGGTGCATTTACAAAATAATTCCTTTTTGCCTTTAAAACATTAGTCATTAATTGAAAATATTTTTCAATGCTCGTCTTTCTGAAGACTACTCTTGTATGCGCACTGCAGGTGGACGATGCATTCCTCTTAGTGACTTTTGCCTTTGTGTCTTGCCATCAGCATATTTTAAAACTCTTATTAGTCATGCACCAATCTAACTTTGTAAATCCCCCTACAAACACAGATGTCCTGTAGTAGATTTAAACTTCTAAGATGGTCAAAAATTAGCTACGCTTGGAAATCAATATTTTCAATTAAGGCAACATCAGTTTTGATAAATACATTGTTTCCTAACTCTGTAAAACAAATTATGATAAATCACCCATATAAATGTGTCACATTTATTTAAAAATTCTAATTCTAAGCTCCCCTCTAAAAAAATCTACAGTTTATCAGTTTATGAAGTGAATAGATCCAATTCAAACTAAAGTGGGAAACATTTTCACAGTGAAAGAGAGCTGATACTACTGAACAGATGTCCTGCAGTAATAGTTTTTTTGTGATATCATAGCTAAGTATTTTTTAATTATATGCTGTAAGTATTTCTACAAACAGCAATAAATATACAGTATGACCATACAGTAATAATGCTGCAACCCCAGCCGGTAACAGGAAGACTTTTTTCTTCCCACTGTTGCCAGAGCGGTTGCTCATGGGGATCATCTGATTGTTGGGGTTTTGCTTTGTGTTACTGTAGAGCACCTTTAGGCAACTGCTGTTGTGATTTGGAGCTATGAAAAGAAAATTGAATTGAATCTATTGTGTATCTGTCAACTGTCAACTTACGATAAATCAATATAATTTTTCACATAATATACCTTTTATAGCTATGGTGTACATAAAGGTTTCTATAGAGAAAAAATGGAAACTAGATAGATAGATAGATAGATAGATAGATAGATAGATAGATAGATAGATAGATAGATAGATAGATAGATAGATAGATAGATAGAGAATGATTCTTTACTGAATACTGATTGGAGCTTTTCATCTTTGATGTTGCAGGCTAGCCTTTACAGAGGAGGGTGCAGTCGCTTCACTCCCTACTAGAAAAGAGGGAGACAGCCCCCCTTTCCATTGCCACAGAACAGACATAAAAAGCAAAAAATAAAATCAGCTAAAAGCAGCTTTCACCCCCTTCGTGAAAAACTCACAGCAAGATGCTTCCAGGTGGCAGATGTAACTCTGACATGCAAGAATCATCTTAAAATTGCTTTCCTGTTTACGGACTGTAAACATTTACTGATGTCATTTATTGATGTACTGTACTTATTTGTACATGTGTTGATTTGAATGTTTGGATTGAAAAAGTTGAAGAAAGTCAACATTAGCCAATGTGGATCAAGTTGACCAAAAATTAGAAACTTTTGTTTTGGCCTGCAGCTCAGCACCTCTAAGGTGACCTTTTTCTGCTGGTTTAATTCAGTTCACCTATATCCATGTATTTATTACTGTTCAAAGGTCTTGAACCAGCCCTCTTTTCTTTCTGTTTTGCTTCCAAGGAGCCAGACTTTCTTTTAATTTTTAAAGTGGTCTTCAGCTAATTCTCCAGGCATTCTGAAGATTTTTACAAAGTTTTTCTTTTAGCATTAACTGCATTTTCACTTATTTTCAGTCCAGTTCTTGTTTGTTTAAACTCTCCGTAACCAGGAGAAACTGGTGGTTGCTGAGTGATTGTGTTCATTTTTATTTTTCGCTGTCAGTGACTGATTGTAAACAGTTGAAACAGCTGGTTGCAAAGAAGTTGGGTGTGCAGAATGTCCATCCTCTAGGTCCAAAGGCAGCTGTATACTGTATGGGAAGCATCTTGTCTCACTGCAGGTCTGACTGACTGTAGTCTTTCACAAACAGACTGGCAAAGATTTGCAATTAATTATTGCATCTCACTTATAAATAAGAGAGATTGCACATGTTGTAACTAGTCTCAGTCAGTCTGCTTTAATGGGCGTAACTGCTCAAATGCTCAAAAAACGGACAAAGGTGAGTTCCTAAGGTTCTTGGCAAACGATTTACTGTAAATTGCATTAAATGTAACTCAAGAAAGCATGTCTCTTTTTGCACCGGATATGTGTGTGATAATATTTATTTATCTGGAGTGAGAGTGGTGGCTTTGGGTGGGTGGCTGAAAGCTGTGCCCACATGCCCAAACTTTGGCTGTCTCTTTGTTTTTTTAGTCCTCATTTAGAGCATTTAGTGCCAAGCCTGGCATATACTACATACTCATAACTGTACTGGACTTACCTGAGTATGTTAATAGAACACTGTTAGATTAAATGTAACCCTTAAATTAATAACCACATTTTTTAATATGTTGTGATTAGTTATATTAATATGTGTAGTATTCACAGTCTCGTCCTTTTTTCTTCAGACACTCCCAATCAAATACGATGATACAAACAGTTTAATGTGCAAGAATTAAATTTCCCATCCATTTAGTACTATTTGACCAGCAAATCTTTTTTTCTAAGAAAAAAAGAATTGATGAAAAAAAATTTCTCTGTTTTCCTCTAAATAGCACTACGATGCTGATGCAGGTAGCAACAGATTTTCAATTTATTACAGTAAATGGATGTAGTATCACAATGTTTCGCTTAAACCAGTTCAACTGAAAACTAATAGCAAACTGATATCATCTTAATGTCATTGTGTTCCTGCTTTATCGCCTTCTTAAAGCACTAAAACCTGGTCCCTATCTTTAAACCAACCATTTCAAAGGTAGGGATTTTGTAAGTTGATTACTCACTTTTGCAATAATTTTGGTCATACATCTCCAACCACTGTTTATCCTAATGTAGCTTAAGCCACTTAATATTGATTTATGAATTATTCTAGCATAAAAGCATTATTGAAATATTCTGTTTCTTCAAATAACAGAAAACAAAGAACCAGTTTTATGGTATCTTTATTTATCATTTGCTCACATTTCTTTAGTTGAATCTAGAAAAAATTGTCAACCATAACACAGTTTGACAGGCATAAAATAAGATTTTTTTGCCAACCAGGTGATTTCCTAGAGCTACTAGCTGAAATCTTAGAATATGTTGACTTGGTGTGTCAAGATATTTGAGGAAACAGGACAAATGAAGGACAAAAAAAGCTGTGGCACAGTTTAAAAAAAAAAAATAGATGAACACGTCCTTCAGAAATAGAAATAGAAAAAAAAAACATTTAGCAAAGGCTTGACCTGAGAAATGGTCTTTCAGTGGTTCCATGTAGTATTCTCCGAAGGCTCGTCAGAGTTAGGATGGGGGCTTTTCAGTGACAACCATTGTTAAGGAAAGAAAACAGCAAGAAAAGGCTGAGGTACCAAATTATACAGGAACTAGACTGAAAGTCAGTGGCAGCATGAATGATTAACCCAAATTCAGACCTCAACAATGTGTTAAGCAGTCTGGGATAATCTCATCAGAGAATGGAACAAAAGGCCACAAACATCTAAGGAAGAGCTTTGAATGTCTTTAAGGAGGCCTGGAGAACTATTATTAACGAAATGATAATTCCACTGTATGTATATAGAATGTAAAAAAGATATTTTCCCTGGACTATATGCACTCCTGTGAAAACACCCTATGATTCAATAGCCTGTATAATTCACTTTAGCAGCATTTGTTGCTTATTTTTTTTCTGTGTCTTTATATCACTTTGTTGTGGAGGAATTTTGACCCACTTTTCTTTGTGATGTTGCTTCAGTTCATTGAGGTTTGTGGGCATTCATTAATTGAGAGCTCTGTTAAGGTCCAGCAACAGTATTTTAATTTCTGTTGAGGTCTGGTCTTTGACTCGGATTGCAACACCTTGATTTTTTCTTTCATTTCAGTAACTCTTTGCAACTGTTGCATGACCAACTTCAGGTCAAGTATTAGCTGTTGTAGAGATTCCTCAGTTTTGACTCAGCATACAGAGGAGTTTGTAGTTAATTCAATGACTATAAGATGCCTAGATCTTGTGGCTGCAAACAATGCCTCACTGTGTTGACACCTGCTACACTTTAGTCTTATCTGTCCAAAGCACATTGTTTCAGAAGTATTGTGGTTTGTTCAGATGAAACTTTGCACACCTGAAAGCTCCAAACCAGCAAAGTGTTGAATACTTTTGCTTTTATAGATAATAAAATTTAGTGGGGCCTTGTCCAGTTTCTGTCCAGGGACTGGAATTCAGTTTCATATTGACTTAGATGGACTCACACCTGCCCCTACCCTGTCCCTGCCCCTTAAGGACCTGAAAGTGCATCATATTAAGTATTGCATTATATAACCTCAAAGGTAGTGGAAGAGTGTGATATATCTTTTAATCTAAACTCAGCATGAATGTCAACCATTGCAAAATGAGAAACTGTTTCAGAGTCTACTGATCATTGCCAAGGTGCCCAGTAGATAGGAGGAATCCCATTACTGCTAAATGTCTGTAATAACAATAATTTACCATACACCAATATTTCATGTTTCATGACTCCTGGTGCTCTGAGGAGGCAATAATTACACGTTTGCAGTATGTACGTGCAGGAATATTGGAAGGTATTTCTCACAATAGTATTATAAAACTGTGGTTTTCTTTCTGCCCCCTGCTTTAAAATGTATATGGTCAGTGATTTATGATGCTCACCATAATGATAATAATGGTAGTTTTTAAAATAATACATAAATACTACCAATAATGATAATAAATAAACAATTAAATAATAATAAAACATTTAAAAGTGCAGCTCATTGTGGCACATTCCACTCTTCTTATCTTGTTGTTTCTCACTCTTTATAAAGAAGGACACATTTTAGTTACCAGATATCAGGTTTTTTAGGTTTCAGGGTTATCGAGTGGTGTGCCCTTTGTATTTGAAGGTTAAAGTCGTTTGGCATGTTGAGTTCACATCTAAATAGGTCTTTTACGAACTTTAGAGTTGAGTTGCCTTCCCTTCCCTCTGGCAAAGATGTAGAGATTAATTCTTCTTGCACTTTGGTGACAGTGGGAAGAAAAAACTCCCTTTCAACAGGAAGAAACCTTCAGCATAACCAGGCTCAGGTAGGGACGGCCATCAGAGAAAGACTAGATGAAGACATGATAGGCGTGTCCAAATTCATGGGTTGCATCCTCATGAGGACCCAACCTACGGGATCTACGTCGACCAGGTCCTCATGAGGTGGGGTAGGGCAGAAGTGAGCAGCTGGTGAATTTGGACGGTCTAGCCTTCAGACTTGAGTCCGTCTCGGGCTACGTTCACATGTATACGGGTATTTTTGATAACAGATTTTCCGTTGTCGTTTTAGTTAAAAAAAATCCCGTCCACGCATGCAGTTTTGGAAAAATAACTCCGTCCACACTTAAACGCTAAAAACTGAGTTTTCGAAAATCTCAACCCTTGCAGGAGTTCTTAAAAATCTCCGTTTTCAGTGACCAAAACAGCCGTGTACGTGTAGATGTAGCCGTCTGCTCCTTGCTATCATAACAGGACACTGAAGTAACCTCTCCCTCATCTCACACTTTTTGACGTTTATTCAGCTGTAATCTCAGCCAAGCCGATTTACTCAGGAAGAAATAAAACACTGAAAAAGGTCAAACAATAACATGTTTTAGTTATCTAAGTGACTTATATATCATGTTTAACCCGAGTAGCGGAAGACTGGGGGTCTATAAGGTGCCAGCCAGCTAGCTATCGAGCTGGTGGGGAATAGGCGTCAAAGCACGTTTGCAAATATGTGATGTCTTGAAAAACCAAGCAGATATTTGAAGTTTACACAGCTACATTCTGGCCTGAAAATATGTTAAAAGTTTATTTTATGACCCAGAAAGAGCAATATTAAAACTTATTAGGGGCTGCCATTATTGGAAACGAATTTGGCGCTGAGCCGCGCTATGAATTCTGGGATATGGTGGGCCACGAAGGATACACTGTACCCATCCTCAAAATCTGGAAAAATGAGGACGCATTTGTCGGCAACATTCTGAGGAGTCTACGAATTTGGACAGCCTACGTTGCGTCGCTGTGACGTAATTGGTCTACAAATGCGGCCTCATGAG